>JAMAJW010000127.1:0-67954 GCA_023628855.1 Coniochaeta sp. PK30-01 | reverse complement strand
AGTCCGCCTGCCGGGGGTTTGCCCCCGCACACGAGCCGCCCCCCCCCCCCCCCCCCCCCCCCCCCCCCCCCCCCCGGTCGTCCAATGCGTGGGGAGATTGGATGCGCGCGAAGTTTCTGGCAGCACATTGGCCATAAAGAGGCATATCATCACCGATGAGGGGCAGCGGTGTCGTTTGCTGTGTTACCCCGCGGTAGGATAGAAGCTTCTCACGATACGAGAAGGACGACAAGCATGTCTGCGGCTAGACTACTGCATTGTAAGAGGAACGACGACAGACTGCTCTGTGCACGAGAAGTCCGTACAAAAGCATGTACTCATAACCAGGCTCCTGCATAATGCAAAGGCACAGCACCTCAGTCGACACCGAGTTAGGACGGCTGCATATAGTTGTCGGTCCTCTAATTGGGCCTTTCCAGTCTGCAGTTCTTAGCAGCAGCCACAGAAGCTGACGACGTGCGACCCCTTGCTCTCTCCATTATGCTTGAGCGTCGTTGCTATTCTCAACATCCAGTACCGCCAATGAGATGTTGCTGTTCAAATGCTTTGCTCCCGGATTAGCATCCAGGTTGGAAGCGAGACCAGCATTTCCAAGTTTGTCGGTGAGCAGTCCCATCCTCCCAAGACGAGATTCCAAGTCAGACTCGGACCACTTCGATGTCTGATAATTGACGACGATCGTTGCCAGCCAGCCTTGTATTCTCTCACAGCTGCAGGGCTGCAAGCCGTGACCTCTGATCATCAGTGATCCCTTGGCCCGGGTTGGTCGGCAAATGCGTCAATCACTGAAGTAATGTAGTGTGTCGATGTGGACAAGAGCCTCTCGAGTCCCATGACCGCCAGCGCGGTTCGCTCCAAGATAGTGGCTACGGCTCTCGCCAGACCGCCCTGCCGCCCTGCCCAACGACGATAATACGCGCCAACAGTCGATCCTTCTCCACAAACAAGACAACTCGGCATTTTTCTGTCCAGTCTGACCACCACGAGCTCAGTCTGAAACACTCGCGTCTCCCGGCTTATCGATAACGAGCGTTGAATATCGCGCTAGCATTCTCCGAGCCCTCGGATCCTCCTGCAAGCTGACGTCGTCGTCCACGGCTTGTTGAGCAGCCTTTCCTTGAGACTGTCATTATTTGCCTGTAAATACCACTGGGCAACAGGTCCCAAGTGCTCAAGCCAGCCCTCCTGGGTCAAGCCGGCCAAGTGCCATATCCACCGACAAGGCGAGGGAGGTCAAGACTCAATGAGAGGTTCCTGATCCCGGGGAAGTGGATGCCGTGACGTCTGCTCTCGATCCTCCCCTACCGCTGCGATAAAAACGGCGCGCTAAGCACGAGTTTAAGAGCCAGGATAATTTTGCTCCCATTTACCGCCGTGGAAGCCACCCAGCTCGTACGTGCTGCCAGTATCGTGTGTGTCTCTTACGAGTTACTGCGTGGTTTGCTCGTGTCTGCATATACCAGACACCTAGCCTTGACCATCTTTCCGAGACCCGCCTCAGAGACGGCGAGCAGAAACAGCAATTCTCCTTCTGTCTTCTGTCACACCAGCAATGGAAAGAGGCACTCATGCTCTCGTGTCTCGATCTGGTAAAAGCGTGGGGGATGTGTCGCTTCTCACATGGGCACGCGGAATAGCTGCATGCGAATCAGACACTATCGACGATAACAGTTCCTGTTGCCGTGCTGATATCGCCGTTGCCAACTAAGGTAACTGGCAGCGAAGTGATTGGACACGCCGCTGAGTTCTCGCAGCTGACATACATATGTATGTACATGTACCATGCGAGTAAGGCATGATAAACGTGGCAGAGTGGGAGCAAAGGGGCTGCTCAACACGTGCGAGCATTTACTCTTCGTGTCTAGGGGATTCGGCGAAGTTTCTGTTAACCCATCCTGGTCGCCATCATATGGTCCAGCTCTCATGGCCCACATCTGGACAGCTACCGTCAGGCCATGAGCCTACCGTATCTTGGGTTTTGTTAAGACCAGCGGGGAGATGGCGTTCACATACGTGAGTCTAGGATAAGCCTTGACAGCTTACGACGAACTTGCTAGGCACAAGTTGGTCCAGAAGCGTCTCATACCTCTGCTACCTCAGTTACTGGCCGTGGTATTGAATGGCCGAGCACATTGGCTTCAGACACATCTACAGGTCACACAGCAGTACAAAACATGTGAACCGTGTGACGGAGTGCTGTCGATTCCGGACCGAGATAGCGACGATGCGATTTCCAAGGCTACGGCGACACATCGAGAGGATTCCATGAGACTGTGCTCCGATAGCTGCATGTTGAGGACCCGAGTGAATGGAACGGGGTGTCACAAGGGTTAGACGGTGCACCCAAAATGTCGGTGAACAGATGCATCACCTTAGTGTAACTTGTCAAAGTTCCCACAAGGTAATACCTTACGCCTGACGTGAGCCACTGTGACCGCTGATATGCAGTAACGGTCGTACACGGCTTGAGCGAACAGTTGTGCTTCACGCGACCTTCCGACGGCTATATCTTAGGCAGCAAGCAGGGTGCTCAGTGCCGGTGGGCTTCCGAAACAATCTCGGCGCCGGCTCCGAAAGCCGCATCATCGCCGAAGACCGTCTCACCAATACACCAATACAGCATGGCTACCTATTTCTTTAGTCTGTCCTTGCGACCTTAATTTTGTGAGCAGCTTTTTCAGCGTTTTTCTTATAGTCACTGTTGCGTCGCAATGGGCAATTGCTGTCCAAGTACATGTTCATTATTTCTCCATCGGCGGTGTTCCTCTCCGGGCAAACTATTTACCTGAGACCGTGACCCCGGGCGAGCGGCGGCATGATGAAATTCCCTTAGCATCGTGACGTGCTCCGCGGCTCCACTGCAACTACCGCCCCATACCTACCGATGCCGGTGCCGGGGGGGGGGCGTCGAACTCGGGATGTATGAAGTCGATGTGTATTGCTGTAAATCTGGTTTGCTGATTTCACTCTTATGCACTCGATAGAGACTCCGTCCGTACAGACTGCAAATACAGTCATATTTACATTTTCCCCGTTTTGCATTAAGCAAGTTACACATGGCTCCCGCCGGTCCTTACAAGCTCGTCACCGTCAATACGGCGCCTGAGCGGGCCTTTAGACTCGTGGGGAGGGTTGTGGAAGATGTCAAGGACAAGTACACCATTATTCACGCGGCCAATGTCGACAGTAAGCAGCCTGTTGGACTTTAGGGACACTTTTAGAATGCCACTTGGTTACTAACAACACCCCAAGCCATCGAAGGCGTCCGGGCCAAAGTCGAGGAGGTGAAGCCGGACGTGCTTGTAAGTCATATACCATGCCGATAGATGGTACAAGAATCTTGTGGTATCTCACTAACATATTGCGTTAGTTCACCGCGTCGATGTGGACGCCAGAGGAATCGCAGAAGATCATCGCCATTGCGAAGGAGATAGTGCCAAATCTGAAGACCTTCTCCCTTCCACAAGGATTGCAGGTGCAGAAGGGGCCGGATGCTGTTGTAGCTTACATCGAAGAGAACTTGCCTTCGCTGTTGGAATCCTAGGGGTGTTGCGGCGTGTGCACTAGCCATCGATATGAGAGTCTTCTTTGAGCCTCATAGACCATCTGGAATTGAAACGTTTATACCGTATGAACTACCCTTCTGGGCCAACTAGGTTTCTGGGCAACTACTACAATACACAGCATCTTAGTGTAATACTGCCATACTGCCATACTGCCATACTGCCATACTGCCATACTGCCATACTGCCATACTGCCATACTGCCATACTGCCATAGTGTAATACGACAATACTGTAATGCTGAATTGGTGTCCACTAGAGCCTTATGTACTGTACTTCGTACTTCTAACCTTGGAAGGGCGACCAGGTAGGTACTGTACTTGAGGTAGATGATAGTTTTTCGACGACCGGCCAGGCAGGTAAAGTGAATTGGCCCAGAAGCCTAGTTGGCCTAGAAGGGTAGTTCTTACGGTATCAAGTTGGGCCGCGAATTGATCTCGAGCGAAATTTAAAATACAAGGTATAGAACAAACGCACTCGTGCAACAAGCATGCGAGGGTATAAGTCTAGCAACCTATTCTATCCATTGTCTATTCCAAGGAACAGATCTGCGCCACCCCTCCTCCTTACTCTTCAAACTTGATAACATTGTACAAACTCCCAATATGCGGCAATATCTCGACCACGAACTCGTCCCCGTCCTTGAACCACTCCTTCGGCGTCCTCCCGGCCCCGATACCCGCCGGCGTGCCGGTGATGATGACCGTGCCGGCCGGCAGCGTCGTGCCCTGCGACACGAAGCTGACCAGCTGCGGGATCGTGAAGATCATGTCGTCCAGCCCGCAGTCCTGCAGGACCCTGTCGCCGTTCTTGACGCCCCTCATCCGCAGCCGGCCCAGGTCGTCACCAACAAGATCCTTGGACACCAGCACGGGGCCCAGGGGACACGACGCGTCGAACCCCTTGGAGTAGCACCACTGGCTCTGCGCGAACTGCGACGCGCGCGACGAGATGTCGTTGGCCGCCGTGTAGCCGAGAACGTAGTCCATCGCCTCGGCCTCGGACACGTTCTTGGCCGTCTTGCCGAGCACGACGGCCAGCTCGGACTCATAGTCTGCCGAGTTCGAGTCGAGCGTGTGCTTCGGGATGGGCGTCGGCGCGGGCCAGGGGTCTGCTAGGGCCGCGGCGGGTTTGCTGGGGTTGGTTTCGTTAGTGATGGGTTGGATTTGGGAGGTTGGGCGGGAGAAAATAAAACCTACAGGAAGACGGTGGGCACTTCGGGGAGGGGGATGGACATCTCTTCGGCGTGTTGACGGTACTGAAGCTGTTAGCATGCTGTGCGGCACGGGAGAGTCGTGTTCTAGGGGCGCTCACGTTCAGACCGATACACCTGATGCTACCGCCAATCTCTTCCTGGGCAAGAGGTGAGAGCACTCTGTCGATACTCTCGACTCTGTCCGTGGCTGAACCTGGACTGAGCACGGACTTGCCGCTGTAGACCTTGACCTTGACCTCCTCGCCCTTGCGGAGGGCTGCGCCAACGTCGACTGCGCTGTCGACGGGCTCGCCCAGGAGGATGGCGCTGGCGTCGCTCTTTGGCACGAAGCGTACGAGGCCTGGAAGGTGTGTTAGCATTCCTTAGACATGTGGCTCAGGCGGACGACGGCATCTGTACGTTGGAAGGACATCCTGAAGGAGTATCTGATGTCTGCCGCTGGGTTCTTCTCGTGACGAGCTACAGCGGACCGCCAGTATAAAATGATAAGGGTGCGACAACAAGTCAGAATCTACAGATCACCATGAATATAACCTGGTAATAACCGTTTCGGGCGTACAATTACACGCCGGCTGCCCTGCGGGGGAACTTGGACCCTGAGATGGAGTCCCCCACACGCAACGCTCCCTAACCCCGCAGTCACCATGCTCGGCATTGGGGAAGGGGGTATACAATTCAGGGGTCGCAAGTTGTCATATTGTTCCTGGATCGGAGGCAGAGTGTGCCAAAGCAAATATATTCGCATTAAACAACGTTGACTCGTACCAAATACGCGTTGCTGAGTTAAAATTGAAGAACAACGGGGGTGGACGCTAAGAGGGATACCACGATACCGTCAAATATTATCCCCGTTGGAGAACGAGACGAAAGTAAACATTGTAGCAACCACCCACGCGGACGGCCCTAGGGCAAAGACCGAGAATAGCCTCAAGCCACTCCCTTGCCCTTCCCTTTGCCCTTAGGGCTAAGCGGCGGGAAATCGTCCGTCTGAATGCCCAGCCCAACAGCAGCCGCAGCAGCCGCTGTGGCCTGCCGCGTTTGTTCCTCTTCCAAGCTCAGCCGCAGAGCCAGCTCGAGGTCCTCGTCTGGATTGATGCCGGGGCTTGTTGACAATGGCCCTGCTGTCATCGACACCCCTCTGCTTGCCTGTCCGTACTGCATCACCGGCGTGGGAGCCTCACTAATCCCCTCCGATGTAGGAGGAGAGCCGGACGACGTGTTGCCCTTCTTCTTCTTCTCCTTGACGGTGACAGGGAACTGGTACTCGCCCGAGCTGTTTTCACGCGGCGACTGGCCGGCGTCGTTGACACCCTCCATAAGAGACAGGCGGATAGCACGCTGGATCTGCGCCTCGTAATCGTCTTCCGTCTCCTCTTCCAGCACCGGTAGTGCCGATGGACCACCAGGTGGACTGCGACCTGCAACACTAGGCTCCGGCGTCAGAGTCTCGGCGCTCGACATACTGCTCCCAGACGACGAAGCAGTCTCCCCAATGTCCGCAGCGGATCCCGTGTCGCTGGCGCTCAAGCGGCGCTGCTCGTCCATCATGTACGATTCTTGAGAGATCATCTCGGCGTATCGAATCGCCTCCTCCTCGGTCAGGTCGCCCAGACCGACGCCAAAGCGGTTACGAAGTCGGACCTCCTCCTTTGCCCGATGCTCCCGCTCCCGACGAAGCTCCGCCTCCTCGGCTGCGATATAGCCCGAGACGGTCCCGTGGAGCCGGCGACTGGCAAGCCGCCCGTTGACGTCAGAGTGACGGACACGCCGCTTGCGGCCGGTACCGTGGTGAGTAGAATTGTACGCCCAGTAGCGAATGAAGGTGCCAAAGGACAGCACTCCTCGGAGAACAGCTGGGTCAGGATCCAGGTAGATCGCGCCGACAGCTGAATAGTCTGCATGCCGAAGGACGGGATTGGCATTGACGATATGGCGAGGCACACGCCCTGACGACTTGGAATTCAGGGTCCGTATCGGCTCCAGAACAGAGGCCAACGGGTCCCAGGCTTGGGCGAGGCCATCGCTTCCTCCGTGTATGATGTACAAAGCCGACAGAGCTAGGCACGATATTTCAGGAGAATCGGTCTGTATAGATCTCAGGGGTTTGACAGCTGTTCTCGCCTCGGCCGATCGCATGTTCCATACGTAGATAGCGCCGGTATCGGTTCCAACAGCGAACAGACGTGCACGGCGACCTGGGATCTCTCCACTGCTCTGCTTGGTTGTAGGGGTGTTTGCGGTTGATGACCCAGAGCCAGTCAGGAGAGGGTCCTCAAAGGCAGCCATCACGGCATAGGTCGTAGCGTCTGCCGCACTAGCTGTAATCTGGGCACTGAAACCTGGTTTCAGTTCGAATGTTGATATTGCCCATTCTTCGGTTACGCGTCCGTGCGGCTTATCTTCTGCCACAGCAGCGCCAGAATCAGGCGCACTATACGTAGGACTTGAGGCGGAAGCGACGTCGGTAGCCGGACCACCGAAGAGAGAAGAGGTCGTCGCTCCGGGGTTCGAGTAGTAAGCGGTCTCCTCCATTTCTGCCTCGGCATCCTCAACATCCTTGGTCGGGGCCCGTCTGGTGTAACGCGTGATACCAGCTGGTTCGCCTCCCTCGAGGCCGCAGGTGATCACGAAGATGCTTTCACCGCCCCCGACTTCATCACCGCCGACAAAATCGACCTCGAGCTTTCTCCGCATATCCCAACCCTCACAAGCCTTCCTGAAATGAGACGGCTTGTGGCGCAGGAACTTCTCGATCTCTCGAGCTTCCGCAATAACCTGGCTCTTGCTGAGGTTCATTGAGTTGCAAGGCGACCTGGGTGAGTAAGCGCCGCGAACAGCGTTCTTGTCGAATTCATCCGGACGAGCCCTGCGCCGCGTAGATTCGACAAGCTCCCAGTAAGCGGTGCGCCCAGCCATCCAGGCAGTTCGCGTGACATCCTCTCCTTTAGCCCTGGTGAGGAGCGGTGTTGGACAGTCTTTGAGATAGTACACTTCTCCAAGAGCATTTAAAACTACCGCCCAGACGCGGCCAAGCAGCTTCCGGCGCTGGTTGTAGTTATCGTCGATCTTTATCGCAATGATCGGAACACCGGGGCTCAGTACCCACTTGGCGGTGACCTCTCCGTTCGAGGACCGTGACCCAGAGGTCTCAAAGTTGAGGGCGTACGTTGTAACTACTCCGAGCGACGATCCTGTCATCATTCCGACCATGGACTGGGTCATTGAAGGAACGGCTGACGACTTGGCAATCCAGACAGAGCAGATCGCTTCCGATAGCTCTGGTATCTTCGGAATCTCAGGCGCCATGTCAATGATGGCGTTGTCGTGTCCAAGATATCGACCACGAATCTCGCTGGCGGCGCGGTAATAGGCACGACCTCCTGGAAAGCCTTCGCCGCCAAGAATACCATATGGTTGGCTCACATCCATCACATTGGGAACAGCAGCAGGTCCGTCTCCGACAACAGCATAAGGCTCCAAGTCCGGAAAGGCTTCGTCCAGCTGCGCAAAGGCGAAAGGATCGTCGAGTCCCCACTTGTCAACCTTGCCGATGGTCGGGTCGCTGCTGGTGCCGACCGCTAGAGCAGCAGTGCCGCTAGTGACCTTGGGCGGCTTCTTGCCATTCGAGAATACCGCATGCAGGTTGGATACGGTCCAAGGCAGCTTCGAGTTATAGGTGAGGACGGCGCTTGAACGTTTGCCCAGCTGAGAAGATTTCGCCGACGAGCCAACGCCGCCGATATTCGTCCCAGGCTTACCGCGGGCGACACTCCGCAGGAGACGAGTGCGGAGAAGGTATTCGCTGCGCCAGGAAGCGAGTGGAGAGAGGCGAGAGAAGTAGCGCATCTCAGACCTGATAACATCAGGGTCCTCCGGCTCGTTCCAAATCTCGTGTCCGCCCTTCTCAGCTGAGCGGAGCATCACATCCTGGCCAGGGAAGTAGCGGAGAAAGGCCATCCGCCATGCGTGAGGAGTTGTGACAAGGGCATAGAACCGCTTTGACACAAGGGCTACCGCAGCATGAGAATCAGGATGCAGATGTGACAGTATGTGGGTGAGGATTTCTTTGGTTCAAGGTTAGCCAAGGACTGAATGGTCATCAGTCGAGAGAGCAGCTAACCGTTAGGGAAATCCGTCAACTGAACCCCGTCAGACGGAGACTGAGCTCTTTTGGTAACCCTAAAGCCAAGAGCCTGTCGAGGCGCTGACGGGGTCAAGGCTTTCTCATACTCAGATATGCGTTGTCCTGCAATGGCAGGCCGACCGCTGCCGACCGAATGATAGCTGCCATAGCTCAACCGGCGAAGCCGCTCCTCGAGCCGGTCCGCGTCGAGGCCGTCCAAGCTTCCCGTTCCGGCAACGGAAACGGACCGGGGAGAGGAGCTTCGCGTCCGGAGGGAATGGCGACCTTCGAGGCCATCAGGCTGAGAGCGAGGAAAGCCATGATGGGAGGAGGAGCGAGTGGACGATGGGGAACCGGAGGCTTGGTATACTTGGGAAGCCGCGGTGAACTCTTGTTGCATAAAGGAGGGTTCGGAGACGAGGAAAAGAGGAGGGTTCGACTGTGCGAAATGAAATGCACAGTCAATGACTTGTTAGATTTAGGTCGTTTTGTGAACCTGACTTGGACTGAGAAGCTTGAATAACTGGTGGCAGATGCTATCGGATGGACGCAAAATTTGATCAGGGTAGAGTTGACGTGTTTCGATTCCGCGTCGACGAACTTTGGTAGGAATTCTGGGGCCAATGACACACCTTCCTGCTTCTTCCGACGAAAAGCCGAAGTAATGTGCATCTCCCAGACCCTAACCCTTGACCTGAATAGCTACTCCTCAATCAACCACAGTATGCAGCGCCTGCTGACACCATTGTCTTCCCAGTAATTTATCCTGGCAAATAATCATGTACGCTTGAAACCGCAAGATACCGCTGCCCCAGGCTCATCGCTAATCGACGCTGGTATTCGTTACGAAAGCCTGTCGGCAGTGAAAGATGCTATCGCGGAAGTGGACAAGGTATGGATCTCTCATCGTGAGTCGTACGTGTGAAATCTTCGATAATCTCATCTACCTAGTGTATGGTCATCTCGATAATACGCAACAGAGATTACAACGCGTATCAGGCAAGGGATGAACTTAGTATCTGGAGGTTGAACTTTATGTAGGCGTAAGGTGGACTCGGATAGAATCGTGAAGCACTCGTGTCGCCGTCGCTAGAAACGCCCGGCCATTTGCAAGCCATGGAAACATATGTTTATACAGCTTGATTTAGCGCAGGATGTGCCGGCTAATCCGCAAGAGGGCGGCGCCGCAGATACAACTTACGCTTGGAGAAAGAAGCTCGTTGTTCCGTATGCTAGCTAAGGTCGACTTGGTTGCCGTACGGTATTATTCGCATGCCTATCCACATACAATCCGCAGAGCTTCCACTTTTGCCCTTCTTTTCCCACTCTGATATTTGCCTCACTCATCCTCGATCGGACGTAGCTCACACGTAAAATCGTACGAGAAACTGACGAGACGCGATATCTAGAGATAATCACAGGCGTCATTGAAAACCCCTTGCGACTTGCGGGATGCGGGAAGGACCGTCCGTGGCGTAGCTCAACGTTCGGAGATGACTGCGGGGGGGGAGGGGAACTCGTCGTTGGCTGGCAAAGAGACAATCAGACCATACAATTATGACTCGCCCTCCGGCCGCGGCGAACAGGAACGCATCCGGACTGCAAGGCTCCCGCTGGCCCGCTGGCCGCTGCTGGCAGGAACAACGGATGACCACTTACGAACTTCCGGGCCGCAATAGCAAGGGGCGGGGAAGCAAGAGGGACTGCCCGCCCAACGTTGCGTCGATTGGGCGGCCAGACGTCAGTCTTGCATCTTCCTCGACTGAAAGGTCTGTGCCGCAAACATGAAATGTGACGGCAGCTGAACGGATCTTGTTGCCGAATGCTGCGTCTCTCGGTGAGCAGCTAAAAGAGGGAGATCGACCGATATACTGAGGTAGTGGGGGATCAGGTGGGGTGAATAATGGGACAGGCGAACAGTACAGCGATTTTGGTGAGTCTCGATTTTTCACCTCGCCTGGGGATTTGGTTGGATCGCAAGATTGTTCTCGGAGTCGGGATCCTGATCTACTGCGAAACACGTAACTGCTCCTGCTGCTGTCATCGTGATTTGATCGATGCCGTTGGACTTCTCCTCCTCGAAGTTGATTCGAAGTTTGTTTCTAGCACTAAAAGACCTACCTTAACGTTTAAGGCACATGTACCGACCGAGTCATGCTCGACGTCTAGACTGCGGAATCGCAGTACGGTTTGAAGGTTCAGGGGAAACGAATATGATCGTAACACTGAGTGATCCATTGTCGATGCTTTCCGTTTCAACAAATGACCCACACAAACCGCTGCGAGCAAACAGCCCAGAGTAAACAGACCACAGCAGTCACAGTTTGAAGCGGTGAAGGCCAGCTTGAAAGTTCAAGGAACAGGACGGGCTGACGGAAAACTGAATTGCCTTTCACTAGCGCGATTTTCCTCCCACCGCAGTGACCGCATGAATTCCCTGACCCGACAGTCTGGCTCAAGACAGAGTGGCCTGAGTGGTACAAGTTCCACCAAGACAGAGAGGCATTGCGCAACCTGGCGGCGCATGCATGGATCATGGATACCAATCCGGCGGTTTTAGGAAGGTGGCAAAAGACCGAACAACAAGGCCGAGAGATGCCGTTGACGACAGATTGTGGTTTGGACCTCAGTGACGCATGCATGTGTACACTGGCCATTTGAGTATTGGCGAAGAGGTGTATCATCCCGAGAGCTGATTGATTTCGGCGCTCTCGTTGAAAAATCCTTCAGCTGAACTGGTTCTCGAGTCCTCAGGGCGGGACGTCCCGCATACTGGCCCTAAAATTCCACGGCGCGCAACCCCGAGAAAATTTTAGCTGGTGGCGAATTCCCTGAAAAATGGACCAAAGAGCCGGGAGGTGTGAAGCTTAAACTTTCAAGCATTCCAGGTTGTTCCGTCCTACCGCGATGGTTGCGCCGAGGTCCAGGGCGCGTAGCGATTCACTTTCAGAACTTTCTCGGCGATCGAGGCTGACCATCGGCGCCAAACTGCAAACTCAGCTTCTGACCCGGTCAATGAATGCGACCATGGGCGTGCTGTAAGATGACATCAAACGTCGCCTGCCTCGGATGTAGATAGAACATACCAACGGGGTAAAAAACGCTGTAATAGCATGGCGACTCGGTGCTACAACCCCGTAAATAGAGTGGCGAAAGACGTTGTTGCAAGTTTGCAGCATCGCCCGCTGCAGGCCAAATGCTTCACTACACTGGGTGTTTCAGTGATTTGCTGGAATTTGTGATCCGTGTGCCGTTGCAACTTGACACGTCGAAATCGCGGAAGTTCACGTTGGCCTTCGAGACCCACGGGCTGGACCTAAGACGTCCTTCAGGTGCTTATTTCCGCTGCTCCTCGCTTTTGTCTATCTCGAGCATGTACAGTAAGTGAGGACCGGAAGCAAGAGACAGGTTAGAGACAGGTTGTTTGAAGGTATTGGTTTTACATTCCATAGATACTCTAAAACTCTGAGAGTAGAAACACGTTGCCACGAGGCCGTTATGAAGTCTGGTACTTATCAGTTATACATGCTGCTGTCCGGGTCGTCGGGACGTTCGAGTGCCTGTGCAAGTTGTGACGCGCATAGCAGGCTACTTGGCGGTAACGGCATTGTTCCAGCGCTTCGGTTACTGGCCCCAAAGTATCTCCTTAGCAAATGAGCAACGCTGAACTGCAGCTTCCAAGATTCGGCTGCCAAGTCCGGTTAGCTGATTGGGCTGGAACATTGGAACATTCAACACCAGCACCAATCAAGGAGCAGACACGCACGCTATAGATTGGGGTTGTACTGTGGTACGGCCGTATGTCAGCGCTCGGCATCCCGACAGATGCTGGAATGCATGTGCGCAGAACCGTATCCGAACGGTCGGTGCGCTTCTTTTTTTCCTGGCGATTGAGTTCTTTTGCGAGTCCAATGCATCTGCTGTGTCAATCAGTTCACATGTTCAAGACACAAGTTAAAACTTTGTTGACATGGTCACTTCAGCAGTACAGATAGCAGCCGCTACCTGCGCGGCGTATTCGTACTCCACTGCACTGCATGGTTCGGATGATTCTCCCATTTGGACGGTAACCAGAAGATTGCATGGGTTATCCCAGGGATTGGTGCCCCGCACCTTACCCGACCTTGCTAGGTTCCCGCCGGTAGAGACGCGGTTTTGGGAATTGGGACCCCCCGGTCAAATCAAGTCAATCAACCCCCCTTCCTCCCCCCCCCGCTGTTCCCAGCTTGTCGAGGCGGCCGCTGCCCAAACGAAGCCGTTGCTGCCGTCCTGCCATTCCAAGCGATATGGACCTTCCATAGAGGCAAAACACTAATTTACAGTCACGCCACGGCGCAGCAACGGTTGAATTGTAGGGTCCAGGTGCTGAGGTGCTGGAATGTTAACTGTCCCGGCTGAGGTGTCAGGGTTGTCCCTCGCTGGCAAGTAACGACCCAGGCCCTGAGGCCCACGACAGCGGCAGGCTTGGTGGAGAGCAGCCACCGCACCGGTTCTGTCCAATTACTGTAGTATTGTTCTCCGAGTTTATAGCCTATAGGTACCTTCCCGCAGTATACCTACCGCAGTAGTATACTGCCCTGAAAAAAGGAAACCCCCCCCCCCCCCCCCCTCAGACTAGCGTGCTGTGCTGCATGCTGTTGCCGTCCCTATCAGTGCTGGCTTGCAGGCTTGTTTGCAGTTGCGCGCTTTGCAGCAGAGTGGCTAGCCCTCTTTTGCTACCGACTTTACTCCTCATCAACAAGAGTCCTCCTTTACTTTCCCCGGCTCCGCTCTTTGCTCTCTTCCTCGTACAACCAACTGTGTCGAGGCCGGACAGTTTTGGTCGTGTTGTCGTCAAGCGTCTGCACCACACATCCTTGACGCAGGGTCAACCGTGGACAACATAACTATTACAACACTTGCAGCTCTACACAGTAGGAGTTTCGGTCACAACCTTAGTTCACCAACTTTGTACTTGCTTCGAGAAAACCTTGGCTCACGGACTCCGTCATCGACTTTGTCTGTCCACGGATGTTGCCAGAAGTCATCTATACACGCTATACACGCTATTGGAGATCGAATCGTCGCCAACAAACATTCTCCGCCAGCTGAACCTTAACCTTATATCGACACTGGGAACCGAGACACTGGGTCACGCCGAGTCGATCTGTGACATAGACGCTACCATTGTACATGCACCTCACCACTTCCGACACAATCGCGTCGCCATGAGTTCTCCGGCCCAAGGCGGACCTGCGGTCCGCAAGGAGAAGAGACTCAGTCGGGTCCTTACTCGGGTGAAGACAGTCTTCAAGAAAACGGACGGAAAGCGTTCAGACCAAGCCGAGCCCTCGCCAGCTGCTGGTGTCGTTGCAGGTCCCGCTGTCGCAGCTCCTGCTCCTGCTCTTGCTCCAGCTCCGGCTCCTGCACCCGTCGAAGCGGAAGTTTCCACCAGGTACATGAGATATATTTCCTCCAGGATACTTGAATGCCCTCTCCCTCCATCATTCTTCTCAGACTACTTATTCCTCAGACCACTTCAAGTGGAGAAACTCCATGCTCTGATCCTCGAGACGTTTGTATAACTTGGCGCAAGCATGGACAGCTCACTAACAATACCTACCAGTGCACCGCCGGCAGGGACTCCCAAGAACAACACCATGGCTCCAGAGCTCCCCGAGGGTGTAATCAAGGTCCCACGGAGCCAGATCTACGAGGAGAGAGCCAGGAAACTCAGCGAGCGATACGGTCTCGAGATCACGCCCAGCGGATGGCACCATGCCGAGGGCCATGTGCTGCGGGTCGAGAAGCCCATCAGGATGCGTATCCACCGCACCTGCCATAAGTGCGGCGATTACTTCGGGCAAACTAAGGAGTGCCCCAACTGCAAGCACGTCCGCTGTAAGGAATGCGGGCGCCGTCCACCCAAGCGATCCGAGTCGGAGAGGGCCGAGAGCCGTAAGAAGAGGGCCGCTCTGGAGAAGGAACGCGCCGAGAACCCGCCGATCATCGCCGACTGGGATCAGGATGGCAAGGACGAAGTCCTGAGGCGACCGAGCAACAAGCCGGGTGGGCAGGACCTGGTTCTCAAGAGGATTCGTCAACGCGTGCGCAGGACATGCTGCCAGTGCTCCAGGATGTTCAATTCGGGCGAGAAAAACTGCCCCGAGTGCAAGCACATCCGCTGCACCGATTGCCCTCGCGAACCGTAAGTTGACGGGCTTCTTTGATGCATTGATTTACAGCTTACTGACTACGTACTTCCATCGCAGAGCCAAGAAGGAATTTTACCCCTATGGATATCCAGGCGACGTATTTGGCCCCAAATCAACTCCCTACTTCGAGTGCCACGAATGCAAGACGAGATACCCTCCCAATCCTCCGGACGGGGCAGAGTGTGCCAAGTGCGGCCATCTGCGGTGCGAAGACTGTCCGCGCCTCACCCCGCGCAGGGTCGAACCGGAGCCCGACCCGGAGGTCTGGAAGAGCTTGCAAGAGAAGCTGAGCAGACTCGCCCTTAAAGACAAATAACGACGGCCCTGACCCAGGGTGTGCTCTCCATTCTGGGTTACCTTAGGATGAAAATGACGGTGGATTATTAGGACTCTAGGACTTTCCTTGGACATCAAGCGTGTTTCTCTCTTTCTTTGGCACGATTACGACACAGTATACAACGATCAACAACACATACCCAGGGGACGAGACGGCCTTTCGAAACACCAGCTAGGCTTTGCCATACACCGCTCCACTCCTGCTACCTCTTCGTTCGGTCTCCCATGACAAATATTACGCCCGGAACTTTGCCTGCTTGGATCGATGAGATGAGGAACTTAGTGGGGTTTGCACTTTCATCACGATCGAGGGCTCCAAATGGCTGTCGAGAGAAGGCACAAAGTGTCGGGACCGTAGAGGATTGGGCTGGTATATGGCTGACCTTTGCTTGGCTCAAGCAGCGTTGATGACTCCACTAAGCGATTCATTTGTTCATACAGAAATTGATACGCTGGTCGTCGAACCAGCTTGTTACGACCTCTTACCACTCTTATTCGTCTCTAATTGTTCTAGTGTCCTGATACTCCTTAAATGACATAGGTTCTACACGCACATTTACCTGATGCTCGCACATTGTTGTCCAACTCCCGCCAACTTCGGAGCCGAGCGAATTCTTCGATGCGACCTTCCACACGTTCCGTTCGTTCCCCCCCATGCCAGGTCACTGAGGTCAAGTACTATGCAGTAGGTGTGGCTGCATCATCCACGGAATGTCTCGCATGTCGTGCTGCTCCGGCTAAAGTTGTGAGATCCGTGTCGTTTTTTCCCTCGGAACTTGCGGGGGTTACCTGGGAGAAGTAACATGGAACAGCACATTGCAACCTGATTCGTAGCTGCTCTGAGTTATATACCAGCTTTGTTATATTGCTAGGATTTGTTACATCCGGTCCTTGGTACTGGGACCGATTGTCGTGATGATTCAGCCCACGCGGAGAACCGCCACCACCGCCACACCCTTCTCTACTCGAGGGGGAAGGGAAGGGAAGGGGGGCGGGCTTTACCCATGCAAAAACACACTCAACGGCAGGGCGCAACTGATGGCGTAGTTCGGCATGTCCACCACCTCGCTCATCCGCAGCTTAGCCGCGACGGAGCAGAGCATGTACCCCTCGACCCTCGTCAGGCCCTTCTCCGCCTCGAGCCAGTCGATCACCCCGCGCACCGCCATGCGGCTCGCCTCGCGGACGTCCTCGTGGATTCCCAGGGCGGCGTACTCCCCCCTGTCATCCTCGACCTCGTCCTCGACCTCCTCCCGCCCCTTCCTCGGCGTGACGTAGTGCGGGCACCCTAGCGTCGCCTTCCCGCCCTTCCACCCGCGCGTCTCGCGCTCAGCCCGCTTCTCGACCGTCAGGCGCAGCCGGGCGCGCATGGGCGTCTCGATGGCGGTGCCGCACACCTCGCCGTCCCCTTGCGCGGCGTGGCCGTCGCCGCAGCTGAACAGTGCCCCGGGGACGTTGACGGGCAGGTACAGGGTGGCGCCGACGGTGCTGAGGTCGCGGCAGTCCATGTTGCCGCCGCTCGAGGCGTAGGGGGGGATGGTGCTCAGCTCGACGCCCGGTTGGGACGGGGCGACGCCGCACACGCCCAGGAAGGGGCGGACGGGGACCGCGACTCCCGGTTTCAGCACGGCCAGCCGCCTCCGGCCGCTGGCGTTGGCGGCCGTGCCGGACTCGGTGAGGTCCCACATCTTGAGGGCGGGGGTGGCGGCGGCGAACTCCGGGTCGTCGGCGAGGAGGCCGAAGCCCGGGAGGAGGGCGGTCCAGCCGTAGTCTCCGGGCACGAGGTCGAGGAAGTCGACGCGCAGGACGTCGCCGGGCTCGGCGGACTCGACGTAGACGGGGCCGAAGACCGGGTCGGTCATGGCGAAGTCGAAGTCGCGCAGGGCCGTGGCCTCGTTGTCGGGCCGGATCTGGTTGTGCCCGCCGTCGAGGAGGTCGAAGGTCACTTCCGTGCCTGAGGGGACGGTCAGGGCGGGCGTGAGGGACTGGGACCACTTCAGGTGCCGCTGCGAGGGGGAGATATGGAAGGAGTGCGCCATCTTTCCCTGTAATCTACCTAGTGTCTTGCAACAGTGGCTGTGTGTATATGTTGATTTTGAGTTGTTGAGACTTTGTAGGGGAGGTTACTCCCTTGAGGGCGGGCGGGTTGGCCCTGATGATATACGTCTACCTTCTATATCATTGCTACGTAGCTCTCCTAAGGAACAATTGTTATCTCTGTTTCCCCTCTCCGGCATCGCTTGACATTTGACTAATAGATAGCCGTGATAGCGGTCGAGTTAGCCCGCACTTTTGGGCCATGACATACTGCACAGTAGTCGGTAACACCGTGAAGCCGCGTCGGTGATATATCTGCCGGAAGGAGGAGCTAGTTGACGGTAGCTCGCGGCCATGTGGAAACCATGTGTCTCAGATGTGGCATAATGGTTATGTCGCTGAAGACTCGGAGGATAAAATCTGGGAGCCAGTACGAACCTAGGTAATACCGCTTGGGGGGGTGGATTGCCCAGGTCTAGTCGTGCCTTGTGATTGGCTGCATTGGTTGTGTTGTCCCGCGCTGTACTGAAGTCTTTGACGTTTGCGCAGATGATCCCTCCATATATATCTTGTGTTTATTTATCGAGTTTGTCTGTGACACTTGTTAACCCGAACGCTGTTGACGCGGGTACTATCTAAGGGTTTCGATAAAGTTGAAGAACAGTGTAGTGTAGACATTAGAACTTAGGTAACTGGAGAAATTTGGTGGCGGAGCAGAGAAACCTAACCTTCAGCTTCAAGAATTATCCAACCTTGACTCACTCACTATGAGACCGGCCCCTTATAAACCCGCCACTTCTTCACGACTTACCACGGGTCCATTTCAGACGTGACAAAACGCAGATGCTTGGATAGAGACAAACATCACTGGATAACCAAAGATGGCCTTCACAATGCACTCCCACTCCGGGCAGTTCTGCCCCGGCCACGCCAAAGACCAACTCCAAGACATCATCGAGCATGCGATAAGCATAGGCTACAAGACCATGGGCCTAACCGAGCACATGCCGCGGTACTCCCCATCAGACTTGTACCCAGAAGAAGTACATCCCCCCGCCCCCCCCTTCTCAACCCATACCACCTAGTCCATCACACACTGACAAACCCGCCCAGCTCGACGACCCAGAAGCCCTCTCCTCCCTGCCCCCCCGGCACGCGGCCTTCCTCTCCGAGGCAACCCGCCTGCGGCACATCCACTCGTCCCGGCTGCAGATCCTAATTGGCTTCGAGTCGGAGTGGATCCGCGCGTCGGACCTGCCGCGCATCCGCGCGCTGGCCGCGGACCCGGCCGTGGACTACTTCATCGGCAGCGTGCACCACGCGGCCGGCGTGCCGATCGACTTCGACGCGGACTTCTACGCGCGCGCGGTGGCCGCCTGCGGGGGCACGGAGCGCGGGCTCTACGAGCGTTACTACGACAGCCAGATGGAGATGCTGGCGGCGCTGGAGCCGAGGGTCGTGGGCCACTTCGATCTGATCCGGCTGCTGAGCGCCGAGCCGGGACGGAAGCTGAGGGATTGGGAAGGGGGGAGGGTGTGGGAGAAGGTGAGGCGCAATTTGGAGTTTGCGAGTCGTCATGGGGCCTTGTTGGAGTGTAATACCAGTGCGCTGCGCAAGGGGCTGGAGGAGCCCTACCCGAGTAGGGAGATTGCGGAGGAGTGGCTGAGGTTGGGCGGGAGGTTTACGATGAGCGACGATAGCCACGGCATTGCGCAGGTTGGGACGAACTATGGGAGGGGATTGGAGTTCCTGGAGTCCCTTGGAGTCGAGGAGGTTTGGACGTTTGAGAGGAGTGGTGACAGCGGGAAAGGGGGGTTGGCTGAGAAGAGGGTATCGCTGAAGGAGTTTCGGGGCAGTTTGAGGTTGGAGGATGTCTGATGCGGTAATAAGACAATGGATGCAAGGGAACATTTGTCTAGATCAGGGCAAGAGATAGAATTAGACATAGACGGATCTTGTATTAGGAAGACGCGCGTCTTATGCCAGCTATGAGCTGAGGCCTTGACTAATGACACAGCATTGGCTATACAGGAGTTGGACTCTCCTCTCTCTCCGTCTATACTACAGTAGTTCCTTTTGGGTATGTGTATTCTCCCTCGTCTCATCACACAAAGACATCTTGTCGTTGGCAACGCTGCCACCCCCATGTCCTTTCTCTGCCCTCCCAGCCAGCTCCAGATTGCAAGATTCACATAGACCCTGTCAGTCTTCAATAGACCTCCTACGATACCAGATTCCGCTCCTGGCCTGATAAGTCGCTCCATCCGGCACATCTACCCAGCCGAGGTCGGACCTCCGGTCACTGCTCCACCACTCCGACTCCGATCCGTAGGCGGTGACGTGCGCCTCGCGGCACTTCCACAACTGCTTCCACTGGTTCCCCCTCCTGGCCCTCAGGATGGTGGACAGGAACTTGTTGCTCCTGGTCTCCTCGTCGAGCCCGGACGTCTCGCCCCAGCCCGAGTTCACCGCCAAATCATAGATCCACGACTCGACAAAGTCCTCCAGCTCCTTCTTGGCCATGTCCTCGGCGCCGCCGCGGGGCTCGACGAACTCGATGGTCTGGTGCCGTCCCGTCGCGACCACCTCGCGCTTCTTCTCCGTCTCGAGGTAGTTGTCGCGCTCCAGCCCGCCCAGGACCAGGTAGGCCTCGTCCAGTTTTGGGAAGCTCTTGAACAGGCACCACTTGCTGTACGTCTCCCACTCCTTGCGCTCCGAGGGGCTGACGTGGTCGACGGCCAGGCTGCGGACGAACAGCGGGGCGAGGCTGAGGTTGTGCGCGACGTTGCGGACGGGGTCGGCGTAGCCCAGGTAGCGGTTGCGCGCGATGTAGAGCGTGTCGAGGTCCGGGGCGAAGTAGACCGGGTGCGTCGTGTAGAAGCACGTGTAGACCCTGGCCAGGGCCTCGGCGCGGGCCTCCGAGCTCACCTGCAGGATGGCGGGATTGGTTGTGAAGTGAACACCGTAGTTCTCTGTCTTTATGTTCCAGGTTACCGTCACCACGCGGGGAGTGCAGGAGAGGCGCCATATCTGGAGACGGATCTCGGTTGGGAGGTGTGAGAAGAGGGTGAACGTTTGCCTGTCTGGGGGATTCGTCATGTTTGATCCGGCTGCGATATCGGGCTGCGATGGAGGTCGATGGAGTAGGGCGAGTCTCAGAGGCCGAGTCAACGATGAGAGGGTAAGGGAGAGGTCCAAGAGAGAGCGTGTAGAGGTAGGTCTAAAGGGTGATGTGGGTGGAATAGAGATTGTATCTGGAGGTCCACGAGGAAGGGGTTGTGAAAGAGTGATGAGAGGAGAGTGAGAGTCGCCAAGTAAATTTATCAGAGTGTCGAGAAAAGTGACTACACAGTGTTTTCGCGCACGCTCCTTGATCGGCCTCCCTGGTGAGTACCGTGTAGCAAGTAACCCGGCCGTGCCTGACGCGCGAGTGGTTTTGGGTATCAATGGGTCGCTTGTTGTTCTCCGGGTCCTAGGTCACCATCGGGAGTCCTAACCGATGGTGCGACTGCGGTCGTCAAATCTCCTCGACGAGGCCGGGCGCAGCCTTGCTTACAGGAGCAGAGCTGTAACAAATCCTCTTGGCTCCTTGTGATCCGTGTTTCTGGTAAATATTGCACTTTGCAAAATAACGAAGCAAACGACCACGCAGTGCTCCTTGAACAGCACTTCACGGAGGCGAATACATCCATCTCCATTTGCACTAGTATCACATCCCAGCGTTTCACCACTCTTTCTCAGCTCATCCTCGAAAATCCAATGTCGATCTAGACGCTCAGCGGCGCAGTAGCGGAGCAGCGGAGCCGGCTAATCCCGGGGTTGGCCAATCCCAGGACCCTGGGACCAGAGCAATCTGGAGGGATGAAGCGACTGAGGTGTGTGCAGTCCGGGGCAGTCGGGGTGCAGTGTTGTGGTGCCATCAACAAAATCGGGCCTCATTCGCCGTCGTATGATTTAATTAATCTACCCTGTCTACGTACCTTCCTGAGCGAGTACTCATGGGCACTTAAGGGTTCCAGGCAACGACCCCACCACACGAATCCGGACCGGAGTCCGGCAGCCCCACAGCGGGAGCGGTACCGAAGTGGGTCTGGGCGGTGTCGAGCCTCGACTTTGCACTCAGCCCGCGCCTTGTCGCCAGCAGAGTCTCGGCCCTTCAGCTCCACGGCCACCATTTCCCACGCGAAGTCTCTTTTTCAGCGGCGCATCTCAGTCTGGCGTTTAGGGGGGTCAAGGAGTTGTTGGGACTGCTGGTTTCTACCTTTCTTTTTCTTTGCTTTTCACTGCCAATGTGGGTGACAGCTCGAAGGATGATGGCCTCGACAATGACACCAAAAATACCATCTCCGGCCTCCCAGCCGGCTCTCAAGTTCGAGCTGCTGGCCAAGTGCTCCGTAAGCCCCATCTGTTCAGCCTGTTTCGGCTCTCGAACATAACATATCCCTAACAAAGACGACCACAGACAACCCGCGCCCGCGCCTCCAACCTGACCCTCCCCCACGGCCCCGTCCCCCTCCCGATCTTCATGCCCGTCGCGACGCAGGCATCCCTCAAGGGCCTCACCCCGGCCCAGCTCGAGGACACCACCTGTCGCCTCTGCCTGAATAACACGTACCACCTGGGCCTGCGCCCCGGCCAACCCGTCCTCGACGCCGTCGGCGGCGCCCACGCCTTCCAGGGCTGGAACCACAACCTCCTGACCGACAGCGGCGGCTTCCAGATGGTCTCGCTGCTCAAGCTGGCCAACATCACCGAGGAGGGCGTGCGCTTCCTGTCCCCGCACGACGGCAGCCCGATGCTGCTCACGCCCGAGCACAGCATCGCCCTCCAGAACAGCATCGGGAGCGACATCATCATGCAGCTGGACGACGTGCTCGTCACCACCAGCCCGGACAAGGACCGCATGCGCGAGGCCATGCTGCGCAGCGTCCGGTGGCTGGACCGGTGCATGGCCGCGCACGCGCGCCCCCACGACCAGAACCTCTTCTGCATCATCCAGGGCGGGCTGGACCTCGACATGAGGCGCGAGTGCACGGCCGCCATGCTGGAGCGGGACACGCCGGGAATCGCCATCGGCGGGCTTTCGGGCGGCGAGGCCAAGGACGACTACTGCCGCGTCGTGAAGGCGGTCACGGAGCTGCTGCCCGAGCTCAAGCCGCGGTACGTCATGGGCATCGGGTACCCGGAGGACCTGGTCGTGAGCGTCGCGCTGGGCGCGGACATGTTCGACTGCGTGTGGCCGACGCGCACGGCGCGGTTCGGCAACGCCGTCACTAGATACGGTGTGCTCAACCTCAAGCAGGCGCGGTACGCGGACGACTTCGGCCCGATAGAGGAGGGGTGCGGGTGCGTCTGCTGCCGGCCCGTGGGCGAGGAGGGCGCGCTGGGCGTGACGAGGGCGTTTGTGCACCATAACTCGGCCAAGGAGACGGTTGCGGCGCATCTGCTGACTATGCACAATGTTTGGTATCAGATTAACTTGATGAAGGAGGCGAGGGAGGCCATCATCGAGGACCGGTATCCGGCTTTCTTGAGGAGGTTCTTTAGGGATCTGCATGGGGATAAGCAGAAGTATCCGTCGTGGGCGGTCGAGGCGCTTAGGGGAGTGGGCGTTGATATAATACAAGACGATTGAGGAAGCTTCTCCGGCTCATTGATTTGCGATTGTCTTCCAAGTAGGTGTGAGCATGCGAACTCGGGACTCTAGACTGGCATGAGACACCCCGTTCACGTTCAAGGTATGTTGACGTATTTTCATTATCTAAAGCCATTTTCCATCTCCCAATTATCTCATATATCCTAGCAATCTTCATCCATGAATGGTGTACATATCAATGAGCGTTTTGAAGTTTAAATATCTAAGTGACCCCAGGACGCAGAGCCAAGGTGGAAGCATCGCCACTTATATAATGAGGAAGAACGACAAGACAAACGAGAACAGTTCAGCAGTCCACACCACCAAACCCCCAGCCCCAGCCGGAGACGCGACATTCCCGGTCGCCCTCGTTGACGTGGTGGTCGCAGCCGCAGGAGTCGCCGTCCGGCTTGTCGTCGTGCCACTGCCGCCCCCAATTCCGCCCGTCCGCGTTGTCGCGGACGTGGAAGTGTCCGTGGTCTCGGTGTCCGTCTCCGTGCTGGTCGTGGACGGCGTTCGAGTCCGCGTGCCGGTGGGCGAATAGCTCGCGCAAAAGTCCTCGAATCCCGTGATGGCGCTGTAGGCCGAGGAGGCGACTGCTGTCTTGGCCCAGACGGCGCAGGAACTGGCCAGGTCGTCGATCTCTGTTGTGAAGGACGACGTGCCTCCGGCGGTTGTGTAGCTGTGAGGGAGGTCAGTGAGTTAATTAGACTGTGGATGGTGGTTGCACTTACCAAAGACACGACGCAGCGATGCTGTCTGGCGCGGCGGTGATAGAGGGCGTTGCAGCGACGCAGGAGGAGATGATATCCTGGAATGACGTGCACACGTCTGGAACGCCGGTGCCACTACCCCCGCTGCCGGCACCACCTGCTGTCCTTGTGGCGGAAGTCACTGTCGTCGCCGTAATTGCGGTGTCCGCAGCTGTTGTCTTTGCCGTCAACGAAGCCGAGCCGCCGCCGCCGCCGCCGGCACCAGCACCGCAGACCGGCATCTCGGAAGCGCAAGCATCGGCCAGCCCGGTGAAGGCTGTGCAATGGTTAGTCTTGAAGGCTTCGTGTGCATGGCGGACTTCTCAATACGGCACTTACCAGAATACTGCGTAGAGCTCCTAGGATAGGAGGCAGAAATGTAGTCGGCGCAGATGCTGTAGTACTCGTCGATTTCCACCGTCGAGTGACAGCACAGACACGATGCGGCATCTGACTCGGGTGCCGTGCTCAGGCCGGGACTGGCAGAGTAGCAGGAGTCGATGACGCCGTAGGCAATGCTGCAGGCTGTCACGGCTGGATCTGTCGTGGCCGCGGCTGCCGCTAGGTTGGCGAAGTTGCCGGGGATCTCTATGGCGTTGGCGACGCTGTGCGCCAGCAGGAGGCCGGCTACGATAGTTCGTCCCATTGTGCTTGTAATGAACGCTTCTGTGTTGTGAGGGCTTCTTCCGCTGACCAGATTCCAATAACACGGGTAGCAACACAGAAGAGACAGGCAGAGGCAGAGTAACCGTGACCCCATTTGCTTTTGGTCGAGGCGGACAGGACATTTAAGAGCGGACGGTCCTCGAGAGCCTCATCCATCGCCGCGCCATGGGTCTAGTGTACCCAGCCAAGCTGAAGCTAGCAAGGACATGTTCCTGCAGACTTTCTCCCCGGTGGTCGAATATCGCAAACTGGTTACCCGTTTCGGAGTAGTTAGGCTGCTGCGGCTGAGATTATATTGGACTCGCTAGGAAACACAGTCCAATCCGCGAATGTGATAGCCTCGCCTGTACCACGCCGGCTGGTGCCACGTCCGGTTAAGCAATGCACATCGTCACATCATCCAGCCAGGGCTGAGGGCTGCAAGCCATTGGAGGAATCAAGGGACAAAGACACGAAGCCACATCGGAGGAGCAACCGCTGCGTGCATTTATATCTCTCAGTCACAGGATGACGGAGGCGGAGAGCAAACATACACACGCACTTCAGCTCTCGCACCAGCTGAGACAAACCCCGAGACCGATCTTCGGAGTCGTTTGGTCGTCGTGCTGCATGTCGCCGTGGGACTGGGTTTGTACGGCTAAGGTAGCTTGCATAAGAGCTCCCAGCTCGCCAATGACAATCTCCTAGAGCCTCGTGTCGCATAATCCTGCAGTAAGCTTGTAATCTGTTACAATGACAGAAATGATTCAAGTCACCGACGATCCGAAGGAAGCGGAACCGTCCAAGGTAGATACCGCAAAGAGTCCCATTCCTCGACACTCGAAACAGCCGAGTACAACATTAGGCTACATCACATCCAGATAGAAGAAGGTAAGGACGTACATTGCTTCACAGCAAGAACTCCTAACAAATACCACACAAAAAGATAGAACAAAAGCAAGGGGTATCGACGAGGCACGTTACGCCGAAGACCATCCCACAAACAGTACTGATCAAACGCCAGGTCTTCCTCTTTCTTCGTCGAAGCTCCTCCTTTCGATAAAAAACCAAACGACTCCTTTCCTTCCTGCTCTTAGTGCTGCGGCGTCTCCGGCACTTCCCACACGTTCTGGTCCGCGGACGCCTCCTCCTTCTTGGGCAGCGGCGTCGCACTGCTGCCCGGGCGCGGAGCAAAGGGGATGGCCGACGTGGAAGTGAAGACCGGCAACTCGCGTCTCGCCGGAGTGGGAGCGGGCGTTGCGCTGTTCGGAGGCAGCCACTGCAGCGGCTGCTGCTGCTGCTGCTGCTGGATCGCTGGAGGGGTCGGGCCCTCAGGCTGGTAAGGTATGAACATGTCGTTCGCTGTCGGGACGACTGGGGACCGCATCATCGGCGAGCTCGGCAGGGTGGGTGTCCGTGCTTCCGGAAAGCCGGGCGTCGCGACCGCGATCTCGTCCTCGGATGGCGTGACGGGCGCGAAGGAGGGAGTGACCATTGGCGGAGTGGTAACAGATGGAGTCGCGGTCTGCTCAGTTTGTTCCGCAACGCCAGCACCGGGCGAAATGTCGGATAAGCCGTCGAAAGACGACATGGGCGGAGACACGATCAAGAAATGTTCTTTCTCGAGGACTGGTTCGCCTAGTTGAACGATCGGGGTGTTCGACGCACCATGGCTCAAGGGTGGTGCTTGGTTTTCGGCATTGATCCCGAGTTCGCGCTCCTTCCGCTCCCGCTCGCGCGCCTCGCGCTGCGCCTGCGTGATTACGGTGATCTTGATCTTCTTCATGTCGCCCGCCAGCCTGTCCATATCGTCGCCCGACTGTCCCGATGTCGTCGCGCTGGTGGTGCGACTTGCCGTGGGCCGCAGGGGTTGCTTAGACGACGGTTCGGCTGCCGGCTTCTTCTGCGCTCTTGGCTGGCGAGGAACGAGTTCCTTCTTGGCGGCGGGCACCGCTCTTGTCTTCTTCACCGCCAGGGGCGTCGTGCGTGCGCTCATGGAGGACTCGGGCCGGATACTCTGCGACGTCTCGGACCGGCCAGGCATGCCGCTGGCTACGTCCGGGCCCACGACAGTCGACGCCGCACTAAGACGTCGGCTGGGGACCCTCGCCTTCGGCGGCGCTTTATCGGCGCCAAGCACAGGCCCGGCAACGGTCTTCCGCCTGTTCTTGCCGTCGTCTTCGACCTCCAGCGGGAGACTGGGCTTCGCCTTGCGCTCGCGCAACGCCATCCTGGCCGGTGCCGCACGGGGTTCAGGCGTCGACGCGGCGCTGGCACCGGTGACACCTGCCGATTGCGAGAGGGCAGACTGCCGTGCCTGACGCGCCCGCGTAGCTTCCGCAGCGAGGTCTTCGTGTGTGCAGCTTCCAGTTTGGCGATCGCTAGGTATGAGGAGCTTGCTCAGCTCGTGGGCCGCCACTGACCAGGGGACCTCTGGGGGTGGTGGTGTAGGCGGTCGTGATGCGGCCGCCTTACTGAGAGCTGATAGGCCTGACACACTCCGGCGGACCTTCAGACCTGTGACAACCTTGGCCGAGGAGGCTGCAGTCGGCGACGAGTAAGTCGGTGGAATCTGGTTACGGGGCTTCTTCGATTCTTCGACCGGGACAGGCGCAACCGTGGCTTCCATCCTTTCCAGTTCGGCAAGGGACCACCAAGACGGCTCGTAAGGGCGAGTTCCTCGCTCACTCGCCGAGGAATCCTTTCTCCCGCGAATCTGACCTGACGATCCGCTTCTCTGACCACCCGACGACAAGATCCCCTGGCCGCCTGACGACCCAATTCTCTGACCCATCTCGAAGCCAAGTCCGTTGAAGTCCTGATCCTTCGCCGTCGGGTCATCGCCCGCCAATCCGCTCAGGTGGCTGAGGATGCCCGAATAGAGGGCCCGGTCGCTGTAGCCACCCTCGAGTACACTGATGATTCGACCCTCCACACTCGTTCCCTCCTCGGCCGCGATCCTGACGACGTCACGCGTGAACCGGGCGTAGAAATCGGTAGGCACGTTCACATTATGACGCTGCATACCGGCACCCTCCCATTCACTCGCGTCGAAGCCTGCCGAGACGAATATCGCCGCCTTGGAGTTCTGACCCGCCGCCCGCAGGCGGTCTGTCTGGGTCTGGAGGTAGGTGCGGGTCTTGTCCAGCAAGACTGAGTACTTGGACTCGTAAAGCTTCCAGAATTCGGCCTCGGATCTCCAGGGCTGCAGATGGACGTTCCACACGTTCTGACCGTGCGCATTGTCGATGCACAGACTGGCGTTCTTGACTTTCTCCTCGTCGCCCATCTCGCACGGGTACGAGTTGATGTCGTGGAGACTGAAGTAGCCGATGGACGTCTTCTTCCACCATGCCGCGTTCTTGGACAAGCCGACGCTCCTTGAATTGTGCTGCCAAGCGATGGATTGGGACCCGTCGCCGTGGTGTAGGTCGAAATCGATGATGGCAGCATGTGTCAGCCCGTGGCTCAGGATCGCGTGCATTATTCCCACGTGGACGTTGTTGATCCAGCAGAAACCAGAAGGGTAAGAAGCCGAGCAGTGATGCCCAGGTGGTCGAATAGCAACAAAGGCACGCTTGGGGCCGTTGTTGTTGTTGCTGAACACGGCGTCGATTGCCTCGCACACGCCTCCCAGGGCTCCTTCTAGAGCATCCAACGATTCCGAGCATAGGTAGAGATCGCCTTCGTGGAACTTCTTAGGGACCTCATGGTCGGGGTCGCGTTTCATATCTGGTCGTTGGAGCTCCTTTCCGTTCATGGCCAGGCGCGACTCGGCCGCATCACACATAATTTTGAGCTCCTCCATCCATTTCGCGCCATGGACGTTTGTGACTGTCTGCGACTGCAGCGGCACTCGCCTCGTCGTCTTGTGGATACGGAAGGGGACCGTAGGAATAGAAGCTGAATCCAAGTTAGGGTGAAGAGGGTGTGCACCCTCCGCATGGCGTTCCCCCAGGCGCACGTAGGCAGCAGAGACCCCAAGAACGCTAGCTTTGATTCTCTCTGGTCGTTCGACGATGGTGCTCAGAGCGGCTCGTGAGGTCCGTGGGCGCGAGTACCGGTGCCCATACACGGAATCGTGCAGAACCACAATCGTCTCGGGCGCAACTCCCGCGCCTGTCGCATTTGTCGCACCGTGCCGTAAGCTGAGCTCGTCCTTGAAGAAGCTGCTCGCGATAGACTCGGCAGTGTGCACTGGTTGCTCTGGTATGTCGGGCGGGGACATACTGCGCAGAGGAGATCGTGGCATCGTGGTGGTGGATAGGTTTACGGAGCTGGCGCGTCGCGGTGGCGCCGCACCGTTCGAAGAATGGAGGGAGTTCAGAGAGGCTTTTCGCAGGAGGGTTGGAGTTGAAGAGCGAGATCGGTTCCCATTGGTAGCGGAAGGCGCATTTAGAGGGCTCCTGAGGGCGCTGCCGGGACGTGGAGTGCTGGGTGACCGGTCGACCGCAGGCTTGTAGGCTCGGGGTGATTTAGCTGGTGAACCAAGCGAGAGATGTTTCAACGACTGCGCCAGGTCATTATCGTTGTTGTTAGGCTTCCCCGGCGACCTCTTTGAGGGGGACGGCGAGGGAGAGAAAGACGACGCCATGTCTGGTGTTGAGAGCAGCGGGTGGGTATGTCTCAGTGCGGCTCTTTGCTTGACGTGATGTGTGTTCCTGTTAAGCAGCAATCACGGTAAATGTCTATATTGAAGGCTTAGGGGTCTGTGTCGTAATGGCGTGAAATCATCATACATGGCGCGGAGGGGTTCAAGACAAAGCAACAGTGGCAGCAGGATCAGTGTCGTGATAAGTTGCAAGATATTGTACAGATAAGGCGAACGAGACGGGTTGTAGAAAAGATGGCCTGTACAGAGAGAGCTGCTCGTGATTAAAAAAAAGGGAGTCGCGTAAACTTGTTGGCCGCACGCGTATAACATCCCTGTCGTCATAGCAGCCACAGCACGCGAGACTACTTGACTTAACACACTGCAGTACATGTTCTAGTCGTGTCTTCGGTCTCCCCTTTTCAACAAGGACTCTTCCTAGCATAGCCGACTACTTATTATGCTTCAAATATCCAAAACGAGAGCCTTGTTGTCCTGCATCTGCAGGCGAAAAGATCAAATCACTTGGTCCGATTGTCGCAGACTCCATGTAAGTCAGACTGCGGGTGACCGAATACATCAGCCTCACTTTGTTCACGGTTCTGGTTTCTTGAACACAAGCGAATGTTATCTTTGCAACTGTCACTCCATTGCAAAACAAGCAAACTATACGATCCCTAGCATACGCAACTGCCAAGACTATCAAATGGGGTGTTTTCAGTGCCGCTTTGATGCACCAAGTAACGACAATCAAGATCCCAATTTGAGGTGTTCATATCAACGGCTACACTGCCGTACGTGTTCACTACTCCCTATCCCACCCAGCCCAACATCAAAAAGGGAATGTTGCTCAAAACGCCAGACAGGTCCTCAAGATAACGAAGAAATGCGCTTCCAAAATGATCCAGATCAGGTGAAGTCCTAAGCAGCGGTGCTGGCCAAGGGCGAAGGCTCAACACCAACACGCTCCTTGCTGAGGATATCGAGCAGCAGCCGAGATGGCCGGTTGTCCCGGTACACCTTCTCGTTGTCCTTGAACATCTTGACGCTGTTGATGTACTTGTCGAACAAGAACGAGCTGTCCATGGGGCCACCCTTGGCCTCGGGGTGGAACTGGGTCGAGAAGATGGGGCGGGTCTTGTGCAGCATGCCCTCGTTGCTTCCGTCGTTGAGGTTGACGAAGTACTCCTTGAAGTCGCTCGGCAGGGTGGTCGAGTCGACAGCATAGCCGTGGTTCTGCGAAGTGATGTGGCACTTGCCCGTGGTCAAGTCCAGCGCAGGGATGTTGTGAGCACGGTTTCCGTACTTCATCTTGATGGTGCGGGCACCGATGGCAAGAGCCAGAAGTTGGTGTCCGAGACAGATGCCCATGACGGGGACCGGCGAAGTTTCCATCAGCCGGGCCAGGTTGTAGACAGTCTCCTGGCAATGGGTCGGGTCACCAGGTCCGTTGGAGATGAAGACGCCGTCAAAGTTCTCGGCAACCTTGTGGATGGGGTAGTTGTACGGGAAGACCGTGACGGAGGCGCCGCGGCTAACCAAGCTCCGGAGAATGTTCTCCTTGACACCACAGTCAATCAGGGCGATGTGGAAGGAGGCATTCGGAGCCTCGACCACGAAGGGAGCCTTCGTGCTAACCCGCTTCACCAGGTTGATCTGGCCGGGGTCGACGAAGCTCTCGTCCTCGTCGGCATCGTACTCGTCACCGATCGAGATACGGGCGAGCGACGAGCCCCTCTCACGCAGATACGTGACAATGGCACGCGTATCAACGCCAGAAATGGCAGGAACGCCCTCGCGAGCGCACCAGTCGCTCAGGCTCTCCACCGCCGTCCAATGGCTGTACTGAAGAGCGACGTCGGAGACGACAACACCGGCACACTGGATGTGCGGGGACTCGAAGTACTTGAGCAGGTTGTACTCGTCGCGTTCGCTCGAGGGGACACCGTAGTTGCCGATGAGCGGCTGGGTGAAGACCAGGATCTGGCCACGGTACGAGGGGTCGGTCATAGACTCGGGGTACCCAACGAGGGATGTGGTGAACACGGCTTCGCCAGAGATGTTGGAGTTTGCTCCGAAGGCAGTGCCATGGAAAACGGGGCCGTCCTAGAGAGTAGAATGTTAGCACAAGCCCTTGCTTTGCGGGATGCAGCAGAGCCACAATGGTGCGGCCTACCCTGATGGTGAAGGTGGCCTCCATGTTCTCGGTGACGGGAGCAGTGGTGCGGTAGTTGTGAGCAGGCATAGTCCTGCCCTTGCTACCAGCAGCAACCTTCTGGCTCATGAAGCGGGCATTGTTCGCGAGGCGAGACGAGAGGCCGGCGGCACTCGAGGCCGAGGGCCTATAGGCACGAAACGCAACACGGGCGAACATGTTTGTCGGTCTGGGAGTTTGGGAGAGAAGGTGGTCGAGTGTGCTTTAAAGCGAGAGTAGACCTTAAGCGGAAAGGGACCTCCACAGATGGTCTGCCATGCTAGTCAGTAAAACGAAGCGGTGAGTCAGTGCGAGATAAGGAGCCCAAGACGGACCTGAGAGATAATCCTGCAAGTAAAATGTTAGCCAAAGTCATTTCCAGGGTATTTCATAAGAGATGAATAGTTGAGAAGGAGGGAATTGGCTCGCATAGAGGCTCGAGTCTGGTGTTACTTGACACCAAGAGGCACTCCTTCGCCCAAGCCCGGTGGTGGATGGCGGGGCTCAATATTCGATGGACAGGGGCGACAGTGCAACAAGAACGTACCTGAGAGGTGAAGACTGACGGGCGACCGTTCATAAGCGCAGATTTACGAGGTCAGTTCAATATAGAAGAGAAGGACTTGTCGTCCGGGTTGTTTTGAGGGCGATATTCAATCGAAATTCGAGGCGAGAATGTGTGAGTGCGAGATTTTGTAGGTTGATGGCGAGGACAGGAAGGTCAAAGGAGCGATCCGGCGCAGATAAAAAAAATTGGATTTTGTCACTCGAGCCCCAGAATTCTTCATGGCGGGGTCAATGATTTGTTCCAATCAGCTCTCATTGGTCATGGGCGCATGTCACGGTGCGTCACTTTTCACAGGGGTCGATAGGCCGCCTCCCGCCCCTTCAGGGCCCGTCAAAGCAAGCTAGACGCCGATATCGTAGTGGGGCTCTTCGTTTCCACGCAGTGCTAACTTGTGCAGTCAAGGCTGTGACAACACAGAGGCTCGTGAATGACTTGCCTGTTATTAGAAGAATGGGAGCGTTCACCGCTCTGCGTGCGAGTAAGTCATAACCGCCGGGATACCCGAGATTCCTGCAGGATACCGAGATACAGTTTACAACGGACAAGATGCTCTTGAACAGACATGTCCACGATCGGGCTTCACAGCACGTATGTCCCTTGAAGTTGAAGCTGAACAGAGTCTTTTTCTTCATCAAGTCGGAAGACTATCTTTAACGTTCGGATGGCGGGCAATGCAACAGCGATTGCATTGCTTCGATACATTTTTACCTCTGAGAATTAATGGACTGGACATTGTCAATTCCTAGCCGACGATCGCGATCAGGGTTCACTGAGGTCGCTCTTGTACCACAAGCATGAATATATATATGGTTGCAACAGCATCACGCTGCCGCCATGTTGTAAACTACGTCGTTGTACAAGTGTGATGCCACGCCTACCATGGCCATTATATCTCTATAGCGCACCAAGCTCCTTCAGTTTCGAAATCAGACCGTCGACATCCTCGACCTTGCCTCCTCCCTGCCTCGCTGGTGGTTCTGTAGCACAGCGTCAGTCAATACGTCGTAGATTACCATAGAACTGGGATTTTCCTCCCCAGAAAAAGAGAGCACATACCTGTAACCTTCACAATCTTCAACCTCCTCTCGGCCGTAATGCCAAAGTCCTCCAGCTTCTTCTTCTCCAGCGGCTTCTTCTTCGCCTTCATGATATTCGGCAGGCTCGCGTACCGCGGCTCGTTCAGGCGCAGATCCGTCGTGATGACCATGGGCAGCTTTGCCCGCACCGTCTCGGCGCCGCCATCCACCTCCCGAGTAACGGTGACCGCATCGCCCTCCTTCTCAAACGTCACCTTGCTCGCCTGCGTCGCCTGCGGCCATCCCAGCAGACCGGCCAGCATCTGGCCCGTCTGGTTGGCGTCGTCGTCGATGCTCTGCTTGCCCAGGATGACGAGGTTGCTCTTCTGCTGCTCCACGGCGGCCTTGAGCAGCTTGGCCACCGAGAGCGGTTCGAGGTCCTCGCCTTCCTTGGTCTCGACGTGGATGGCGCGGTCGGCGCCCATGGCCATGGCTGTTCGGAGGATGTCCTGCGCTTTGGGGGGTCCGGCCGAGATGACGCAGATGTCCTCCACGCCGCCTGGCGCGGACTTCTTCTCCCGAATGCGCACACTTTCCTCGACTGATAGCTCGTCGAAGGGGTTCATGCTGTGCTTGACGTTGGTCTCGACGCCGGTCTGGGCCTTGTTGACTCGCGGTTTGACCTACAGGGCGCTGTCAGTACAGGTAGGTCACCCTGACTGTGCAAATTAGTCTCAGCAAGCTCGGTGCACTTACCGCATAGTCAATCACCCGCTTGACGGGTACGAGAATCCGCAGTGCTGACATCGTGACGGCTGTGCAATATTCAATGGGGGGGGGGGTTTGGAGATGCGTGGAACAGACCTCCGATCTGGGAAAGCTCCAAAGTCTTGATGACGGCTGGACTGCCGGCACTAACCGAGGTCGAGATCGCAGGTTTCCGGGGTCGCAGCTCCACCCCTCCATAGTTACCCCTAACCCTGGGCCGGAGCAAGCGTTAATGAAAAGGAGGTCTTCAAGCTCGTCGCCTTCATTTGAGGCACATTGTATCGAGAAGTCCAGCTACATGTCTGGAGTGCATTATCAAGTCTCCAAGAAACGGGATGTTCGTTTGCAAATAACACAGTTGATTAGACCCCGTCTATGTCCCTCTGTTGTCTCCCACTCCTTCTAGCTGGTTGCATGTTGCCAAACATTTCTCCTATTCGCCATGCAAACAAGATCAAGTGCTACATAAGAGAAAACATGACACGATTGCTATCCTATCCTATACTCCACGCGATTTCCAAATGTTGACCAACAAGCTCACCAGTCATCCCACTCATCCTGCGATTTGTTCGTCGTTCCGGACAGGCGTGTGCTGCTGTTCCCCCTGCCCATGGCGGCGGTGCCGACCGAGCTGTTCTCCTGCTTCCGCTGGTCCGCCAAGCTCGAGAAGTCGTCCCAGAACCCCTTCCTGCTCTCGTCAATCGGCACCTCTCTGTAGCCGCCCGCACTAGGCCCCTCAACGTAGCGTGTAATCCCTTCTTGAGCAGTCTTTGCGCCTGCCTGTGCTGCCTTGGCAGCATTGAGCGCTGCCACTCTTGCTTGTGCTGCGAGGTCTGATTCCGCAATCTGCGTAGTCCCGTCAGCATGTATAGCCAAACTTTCCAATGAAATCCACATACTTGCTTAGCAGTAGGCTGAATAAAGTCATCATTGACCGTCTTCGCCGTCTTCGTGACTGTGGACGCGAACCACCCAAACCCCTTGGTAAGCGCCCCGAGCGGATCCTTCTGCAGCTCGTCCACGCCCGGCAGACTGGCCTCCCTCTTCTGCGCCGGCGCAGGCATGTTTCCGAACCCGCCGTACTTCCCGCCCTGACTAGGCGGCAGATCTTCCGGCCTGCTCGCGTTATCCTGGCCCAGCTTCGCAAAGTACCTGTCGTCAACCTTCACTTTCCCTCCGGGTACCCCGCCGCCACCGCCGCCACTATTGCTGATAGACGGACTGGCCGTCCGACTCCCACCCAGCGGCGTCTGCTCCCTGACCTTCTCCCTCTGTGCCACCGGCTTCTTCTCGCCGGGCACGTACTCCCGCCCCTCGACCTTGGCGCTTAACCTCTCCTTCCACTCCTCGCCCACCTCCCCGCCGTACCGCTCGGCGATGGTCGCGTCCTCCCACGTGACACCCCTCATCTTGGTGTCCTCGTGCTCCTCGAAGAAGCTCCTCCAGGCGGCGTTCCCGCCCAGCCGCATGCGCTCGATCTCGACCGGCTTGAAGGCGTCCATGCTGATGGACCGCACGAAGCTGATGTGCACCCCGAGGCCGCGATGCACGCCCGCGCACGACAGGCAGATGAAGATGCCGAACTTGGGCGAGGCCCATTGCGGCGAGGGGGCGCCGCAGTCGCAGCAGAGGGAGTTGTTGGATTCTTTCTGAACCGCGAGGAGCTGTAATAGCGGCACGCCACAGTCAGTCAGCTAGCTTTTGGGCGGGTTTCCTGATGCGAGCACCTGTGTGCTGCGTGGGGTTCCGAACCTTGGACCTCGTCTCCGGGTCGACCTCCCACATGGCTTTGGAAGCCATTGTTTCGTTCGCGTCGGTGTTCGTAGGACTGCGCCTGGCAGGTCTTTGCGTTTGGCCTGTCGTGACTTTGGAAGAGAATAACTATGTGAATCGACGATTTTCAATGCAAGCACAGGACAAACCGGACTGTCTGAGAGTGTTGAACCCTTCTCGAGACACTCCTTCGGACAGTGCCAAGATTCCTTGCTACGGCGACGTAGTGGAGGGGGGCAGAGATCCACAATCAAAGTCGACCCTGAATCAGTGGGAGGCGGCTGAGTCCCTGAGTTCAGCCAATCACATGCGCAGCCCGCCACTTTATTTGAAGTGGCAGCCTCGCCCCCCTGACGATCTGGCCTATTCTACGGCAAAGGCTGTAAGTCCCGAGTTCACAAGGCTCACTGCTCGTTACTACACAAGGTACTCACTCGCTCAGCAGGTCAGGTAAGGCGTTAGGTCTAATCTAACAGTCAACACTCCACCCGATGCTCACTGTTTGCAGTTCAAAGCCCATATGTGCCAGCTCTCCAGCGAGTACCACATAGACCATATTGTACATCCCAGAAAGTAACCGAAAAGACGAAACTTTTGGCTATCAAAGACATAAGGTGAAGATGAGGAAGCACGCAAAAATGATAAAAAAAAATAATTAAGGGGAAGTTTTTGGTGTGCTCAGAAGCCGCGAGATAATGATTCCTGAAATCTACCACCAGCAATAGAGCCTTTTTTGATGAGAGCCCAAAGCAATCCCATACGCCACGAAATATGTCCGCAAGCGATCTGCTCCCATCTCCCACCAAATATCTAGGCCCGCCCGTAGTAGGAGAAAACGTCTCGTAGAATCCCATGCCGAAATCGTTAAGTTTGTGTTGAGAAGAATGCGCGCCAAGGACGAATAATAGCGCATCAAGAGTGCGAACCACCGCCAGCAATCACTGCCGGCGTAGTTCAGCACTAGTTCGAAAGGTCCCTTGTAGTGGTACACGCTTAGGCAGCGGGAGTAACGCTGATGGCCTCCTCGGTACCGCTGGTTCCGGAGGCGGCGGTGGCGGCGGCGGCGTGCTCACCCTCGGCGGGGGCATTGGCCTCCTCGTCCGTCTTGTCCGGGGAGTCAATGGCCACCTTGACGGCAATCTCACGTCCCTCAATCTCCTTGCCGTTCATCTCAGCGACGGCCTTCTGCTGCTGCTCCTCAGAAGCCAGCGTGACGAATCCGAAGCCGCGGCCCTTGCGGGGCTCGCCACGAGCCTGGAGCTTCTTGATCATGAAGCGGGGAATAGGGCGCAGGGCGATCTTGGCCGACGAAGGCTCGTAAGCGGCGAAAAGCTCCTTGAGCTGTAGGGGTGAGGGTTAGCACATGTTCGTTTCCTTCTTCTCATCACGTCACTGTTGCGTCTCTTTGATCGCTTACCTTCTCCTCGGTCAGGTCATAGGGAAGGTTAGCAACCATGACCTTGTTCTTGGAAGGAATGCCGTCGGCAGGCGGGCCGCGCTCACGGCGCTCACGCTGGGCCTTGGGCTGGGTCTTGTGCTTCCCATTCTTGTCAGCGGCATTCTTCTCAGTCTCGGTGGAAAGCGTCTGCACCTCTCCAGTAGCAGCTCCCTCGGCAGCAGTGCCTTCGGTGGCGGCTGTCTCCTCCTTCTTCTCGTCGTCCTGGAAACATAGTTTGTCAGCACTCGTTCGACGGCACCTTATGTGAGAACAACTTACTCCGCTTCCGGTACGGCCACCACGGGCACGGCCAGACCGGCCACGACCAGAACGGCCACGTCCGCGGGTGGACTGGCGACGGCGGGTGCCCTCGCCGTGCTCGCCGTTAGCACCCTCGGTCTTCTCACCAGCAGCCTCGGGCTTGCGGGCGAGCTGGACAGAGACCTTGCGCTCGAGGATCTCCTTGCCCGAGAGCTCAGCAATAGCACGCTCCGCCTCGGTCGGGGTCGACAGATCGACGAAGGCATAGCCGACCGGGCGGTCGGTACGCGGGTTCTTGGGAATGGAGACGGACTCACTGTACGCGAGGAAGTAATGGTCAGCAGATGCAAACAGGGCCAGTCGACAGCAGGGTGCCTTTAAATCATTCGACATGGACGCATATGACGACATGGCGGGAACCAGACATCAAGCGACATGTGGGATGCATATCCGGAACAAGCAGAGGCCCACATGAAACGTCCGAGATAACAAGACAAAGGAAGACAGCACAATACTTACACAAGGTAGCCCTTGAAGAAGTCCTTCAACTCCCCCTCATTTGTCGCGTAAGCCAGGTTGCCGATGTACAGGCGGCGACCTTCGGCTGCGCTGGCAAGGACAGCGTCGTTGGCGGACTTGTCGTCAGCCTTGCCAGTCAGAGAGGTATTGGCCAGAGCGTTTGTGACGTCGTTCATGGCGTTCGACGCAGCATCGGCTACTTTCTCAACGATGGAAGTCATGTTGGATGGTGGTTGAGATGTTTGTGTGAAGTAGAGAGATTTGTGGTGGTGCGATGATGAGGTGACGGTCGAAGTGTTGACTCGCTTTTAAGAACAGATTGTCGGGATTGACGAGGTGGAGCGAGTCAAGAGTTGAACTCTGGAACAATCGGGGGAGTTGTTAGAAGGGTAGCTACGTGCCCTAGAGGTCTGGGGAGAAGGGAATAGCGTTGGTTTTTGTTGTGAAGTCGATGGATGATGGTTGGATATGGGGGAGGAAAAAGAGGAGAAGGGAAAAGAAGATGGATGAATCTCGGTCGCGTTCAAATTCAAATAAATTTTGCGACGGCCTGGTGGTTTTGGGGCAGCCTGGTTCGGGGAATTAAGCGAGAATGGAAGGAGTGGCGTTCGGTACGTACCTCCCCTGAATTGGCCTTGCAGCAGCTAACAACTTGCAGGGGTTTGCAGGGGTCTGACGACCTCTCCTAGCTCTTAGCTGAGATGAGGCAGGAACTCCAGGCAACGTGACTTGGCAAGAGCTGACGGTTGAGGATTGATATACTGTTGAAGAGGCAGTTGCTGCATCAGTCTGGGTTCTCGCTTCTGGAGCAGCCAGCGGACAATAAGGCAGTAACGATGCACGGACCCTATTGAACTTCCATGTAAATGTGGAGAGGAGGGAGAGTGCCGGGCAAGTGAACTGGAATATCAGATGACCGAGAAGGCTCAAGAGAGGAATTGGGAGCGGAGATTCCCGACCTTTTCAAGGCGTTCTTGGTTTGGTTGTTGAATCGATACTGTTGCTCAGGGAGGTTCGTTTTGGTATTGGTGAGACTGGAGTTCAAAGTCCGCCAGATTGGGGAACTCCTATCAATACTTGTATGGAAGGAACGACCCCCTGATGGTGATACCGCAGTGAATAGGTACCTCGAGGTGAATTGGAAGGCCTGATTCTTTCGCAACATGTTTGCGGACCTGCCATGTTTCCATAGAGTTTGCAAGGTCAAATACAGTGTACAAGCTTTCACTGCCTTGCCTACCCTTAGCAAGAGAAGGACGGGAGTTATCACCAGGTAAAGGCTTAGATTAGCGGTTAGGGTATTATCTCTCTGTCCGCCCTCTCTGAGCCTCCCGGGCTCTCACTTATATCTGATAGCGGCGACCAGGTACCTCAGAAAACACAGAAAGCAGGGCTCTCGGCATATCCTTTGAAGGTCCTCAGCTGTTGACAGCCTGTGTCCCTCTTCACCTTTAGCTTGGGGGTGTTAACAGGCAAGTGCCCGCTGTGTGCGGAAACAACGCTATCAACGTGCGCCCTGCCCCTGAAGACACAGCATATGAGCCAAGGAGAGCTTCACTGTGCTACTCGAGACCAGTCTGAACATACCCGCCCTACCAAGTGGGCCTTCCATATCCGCAAAGTCAAGGGGCCCCGGGGCAAGCAGAGTCTAGCATGTCAGCTCTGGAAGTCTAGTATAAAGCGAGACTACAGAAACAAACACTAGACGGAAGACAGTACCGGTAGGCAGTGGAAGCGCTATCCTATAGATGATTGTGTCTTTGGTAGCTTGCCGAGTTTGCTGTGTACAGCTATGACTCTACAGCAGAGCCAATAACAAGAATGCTGTAGCTCACGACTCCAGATCTAACAAGCGAGAAGAACAATGATCTACCCGTTACTGTTAACTGAGGATGTCGTCCTTGACTCCTGGCGGTCTCGCCGAAATTGTGCCTACAAGGGATTTCAGTGCCAATCTTAAATGGACGTCAACTTTATGCATTGTTCTAGCTTCGAGAGTGGTCACATTGCTGTCTTCAAGAAGCTGATCCAAGTGTGTACTTAAGCTATTTGACAGAGTTAAAGATTATGTCGAGGTTTGACGATTGCAGAATTTACAATTGTTTTAGACGGCATAAAGTGTATCGGCAGTCTAAGGCTCCAAAAAATGTCGTCGACGGAGTCACCAAAAGTGCAATGTTCAGTCCGATATTCGGCTCTAACAGTGGAGCCCTTGGACCAAGTATCAGCCATACATCGTACTGCGAAAAAGTACTTCCGCCACAGTCAATCTTGGTGAAGGAGAAGTTATCGAATTTACGAAAGACAAGTCCGGATCTCCGCGAATCGACAATACGCTTGCCACGCGAATTGCTTTGGGGAATAACCCTGCTTAAACCTTCAGATATCGTGTTCCAGTCTATCGAAGACGTGTCCTGACATTATATATGCCCTTTGCTCTGGCGGACCAAGAGAAAGAGAAAGCCGCTTGTCCTCGAAACTGTCTCTGAAAGCCAAATCCTCGGCCTCGTAACAACCGTCTTCAAGAAGACAGCAAGAAGGCCAGAAGACCGAGGTACAGAGATGGCCGCGTCAGATGCTTTCGAGGCAGATGCACAACCCCTGGTCATTCCCGGCAGAAGTATGGCGATTCTGTATGGAACCGAGACGGGCAACAGCGAGGATATCGCTCATGAACTTGGAGACATGGCTGAGCGTCTGCACTTCCAGACTACAGTGGATGAAATGAATAGTTTCGCCTTAGTATGTGTGATTGGTTTTCTTCCGCTTGTGTTGTGAGCTGACGATAAGCAGAAAGATCTCATCCAATATACTCTCGTCATATTTGTCTGCTCAACTACGGGACAAGGCGATATTCCTGGCAACGCCTTAGAGCTATGGAAGAATCTCTTGAGAAAAAGACTCCGACCGGGGTCTTTAAGCACTCTGAAGTTTACTATCTTCGGGCTGGGGGACAGCTCGTACCCGAAGTTCAACTGGGCAGCCAGGAAACTCCACAAACGACTAACTCAGCTCGGGGCATCAGAGTTCTACGCCTCTGGAGAGGGCGACGAGAGGCACGATGATGGTATCGACAGTATCTACTTGCCCTGGAATCAAGGGCTTCGAGCGACCTTGCTGGCAGATTACCCTCTCCCTGGATCGATTCAGCCGCTGCCTGAAAATATACAACTGCCGCCAAAGATGCTTTTGCGGGTTGCCTCGGAGGAGACTAACGGAGCGGCAATAGACGAAAGGAGCAGAGCCGCTGATCTCCTGGAACAATCAGCGAGCTATGTGACCGAAGCTCACGAACCAAAGAATATAGGCCCTGATGGTTTGGAGCCCGACCTGATATCGAATCTACCACCGCCAGACCTCCTTCCTATCCCTGGGAGCCGTGTCGCCCGCGTGGCTCAGAACAGACGTGTCACTCCTCACGACCACTGGCAAGATGTGCGTGAGCTGAAGCTCTCCGTGGAGTTGAATCCCGCAGACGACCTAGATGTGGGCCCTGGTTCTACGGTGATCATCTACCCCAAGAACTATCCCGAGGATGTTCAGGCCTTGATTGACATGATGCAATGGAACGAAGTGGCTGACCGGCCACTAATATGGGATTCCTACCATGGGCCTCATTCTAGATCAACCTTGGAAGAGAAGGATGCTACCACCCACGTCCGGCAGCCGGGTAACATTCATGCCAGCCAAGGTGCGACACTTCGATACCTACTGACGAACAACTTTGATATCACTGCCGTCCCGTCACGAAAATTCCTCAAGGAGCTGGTCTACTATACTACGGACCCCTTGGAAAAGGAAAGGCTTCTGGAATTTACCAGCAAGGAGAATGTTGATGAGTTTTACGACTACACATTCCGTCCGCGACGGACGATAATCGAAGCCCTTAGTGACTTCCCGAAGGTCAAGATACCGTTCGAGAGGATCATTGATACGTTCCCAGTTATAAGAGGACGAGAGTTTAGCATTGCAAACGGTGCTGAGACTCTCAAGTCAAGCCCTGAAGCGAACATTATCAATGTGCACATCCTGGCCGCATTGGTCGAGTACAGGACCATCATACGGAAACCCAGACAAGGTCTCTGCTCCCGTTATCTCAAGACTCTACCAGAAGGTACCTCGATCAAAGTCAAGATAAAGCGCAATTCAAGCTCCATGATGGCAGATCACAGCTTGGACTCCCACCCTTTGATCGCCATAGGCACGGGTACCGGGATAGCACCTATCAAGCACATGATCGAGGATCGGTTCAGTCGGACCACCCCATCAACACGAGGGGAGACGCTCCTGTTCTTTGGCTGCCGAAACGAGCACGCTGACTACTATTATCGGGACTACTGGGAGTCGCAAGAGGGGCTTGAGGTCATCCCGGCTTTCTCACGGGATCCAATGCCGCCATCCAATGGAGACACGGTTGATTCGGACAATCTAGTACCAGACTATGACGCTGGCAAGAACTATGTCCAGCACCAGGTCCGCGGCCATGCTCGCCGAGTCGCAGAGCTCGTGGCCAAAGACGCCATGATCTGTGTGTGCGGAAACTCAGGCCGTATGCCTAAGAGTGTTAGACAGGCGCTCATTGACAGCATTGTCCTTGGAGGTCTGACCGACAACAAGGAGGAGGCTGAGAAGATATTCCTGAAGCTGAGGTTCTGGCAGGAGACCTGGTAAAGAAGGATAGTCTGAGTACGAATGACTGAACCATTATGCTTTCAGTACACTCTGGACCGCCTGAATGGCGGTTGTCATAAACATATTCGAGTTCATCGCCTTCAACTCCTCAGAATCATCAGAGCTCTTGCCGAGCACATTACATGCAGTTCAAAGCGAGTCGTCGATCCAGGTCACTCTTGGACCCCATCATAACGCCTAGTGTGCCATTTGTCACGACTGTCCGGTTGTCAAGCTTCCTCTTTGCGATTCCCTCTCAGTACGCGTCTCTTCGAATCTCGAGGCTCTTGAGAGTTCATATTCCCTCACTACTTTGCCCATTTCCTTGTTTGGCCGCCGGCTCCGTCATTGAATCCACTTCCTCCACACTAAGCATGTAAGACAGCTCCCCAGAACCCAGACGCATGGAGCTTTTAACAAGGGGGCCCCGGTGTCTCGGCCAACATCACATGCGGAGTGTCGTTGCCAAGGCGGTGATAATGTCTCCTCTCGGCCGCGCACTGGCTTGCCGACAAGGCGATCTCGAGGTTCGACAGTGGGTCAATCCGGGATCTATTTTCCTCCACACTTTGAATTTACTGGATTCTTAAGGAGGCACACGACCATCCTTTGAGATCCATCCCTCACGCGTTCTGCCGTTCTCACTTACACTGCCTGTCAATTGCAATTCTAGCTGAGACCTACAGTCGAGACTGACTCTGTGCAATCGCAACTACAACTCCCTGTTTGGGTTCCAAAGCCACTGAACACCAATGGAGTACATCGTCGAGTTCTTTTCCCTCCTTCTCAAACAGATATATTAATCCACTTGGGGTTTCCTTAACAATCATCCTGTTATACCACTACCAGGTCCTTAGTACATCCTGCCAGAGCAACTCGGCATAGCCAAATGATGACCTCAACCACCATAAATGTTTCAGGCGCGGCGCCACCCGTGTACCGAGCGGCGGCCGCCGGCTCAGACGAGGAAAAGAAGTCTGCCGTCCAAGAAGAAACCGCCTCCATCGGGGTCGGGGACCAAACGCACCGCAAGCTGAAGTCCCGCCACATCCAACTCATCGGTAAGATGCCCCTTACCCCTTATACACTGAACCACCCACTAACCCCCCTTCGAGGCATCGGCGGCACCATCGGCACAGCCCTCTTCGTGCAGATAGGCAAGGGCGTCCTCAACGGCGGGCCGGGGTCGCTCTTCATCGCCTTCACGATCTGGTGCACTTTCATCCTGGCCATCACCGTCAGTCTCGCCGAGATGGTGACCTACCTGCCCATCTCCTCGCCCTTCATCCGCTTCGCGGGCCGGTACGTCGATCCCGCCTTCGGCTTCGCGGCCGGCTGGAACTTCTTCGTCTTCGAGGCGATGCTGGTCCCCTTCGAGGTCACGGCGTGCAACGTGATCATCCACTACTGGAGCGACGCGGTCCCCGCTGGAGGCATCATCGCCATCATCATCTGCCTGTACGGGCTGATCAACCTGCTGGCGGTGGAGTGGTACGGCGAGAGCGAGTTCTGGGCCGCGCTGGGAAAGTTCCTGCTCATCGTCGGACTGATCGTCTTCACCTTCGTCGTCATGCTGGGCGGGAACCCCCTGCACGACCGCTTCGGATTCCGGTACTGGCGCGAACCCGGCGCGTTCACGGAGCTGTACTACGAGGGCGCCCTGGGCCGGTGGGTCGGCTTCCTGTCGTGTCTCATCCAGGCCTCCTTCACCATCGCCGGGCCGGACTACGTGTCCATGGCCGCCGGCGAGACGGAGAACCCGCGGGCCGTGATGCCGAGGGCGTTCAACGCCGTGTTCTACCGGCTGACCGGGTTTTTCGTGCTCGGCTCGCTGGCCGTGGGCATCCTGGTGCCGTACAACGACGCGGAGATGAAGGCCGCGTTCACGACGGGCGCGCCGGGAGCGGCGGCGAGCCCGTACGTGGTGGCCATGAACCGGCTGCAGATCCGGGTGCTGCCCGACATCGTCAACGCCATGGTGCTCACGGCCGCGTTCAGCGCGGGCAACAGCTACGTCTACTGCGCGAGCCGCAGCCTGTTCGGCCTCGCGCTCGAGGGCAAGGCGCCCAAGGTCCTGACGCGGTGCAGCCGCAACGGCGTGCCCGTGTACTGCGTCGGCGTGGTGCTGATGATCGCGCTGCTGAGCTTCCTCCAGGTGTCGAACAACGCGGCCGTCGTGCTGCAGTGGTTCGTCAACCTCGTCACGGCGAGCCAGCTGCTGAACTACAGCGCCATCAGCCTCACGTACCTGTGCTGGTATGCGGCGCTCAAGGCGCAGGGGGTCAGCCGGGACAGCTTGCCGTACAAGAGCCCGTGGCAGCCGTTTGCGGCGTGGTATAGCCTCTGCGGGTGCTTTGTCATGACGTTTGTGGGAGGCTACACCGTGTTTCTGCCGGGAAACTGGGACGTGCCGACCTTTCTGTTCTCGTGAGTTACCCCCCCTTGCGGAGCCTGTTCTCCTTCTCTTTCAGTACAGACTGACGATGTTGCTTGCAGATATACTATGATTGGTGTCTACCCGGTGCTGTATCTTGGCTGGAAGTTCTTGAAGCGGACAAAGATTCATAAGAGCGAGGAGGTCAATCTCACCGAGGAACTGAAGGAGATAGAGGACTATCATGCAAACTATGTGCCGACTCCCCCGAGGTATGTTTCGCTCCCTCAACATGACTGATGTCACTCGCTGACTGTAGACCAGAAACTTCGTTGATAGAGTCCTGGACTGGGTTTTTGGATGAATACGGGCATGGAGGCGTCATACAAACATATGGGTGTTATACCAAGGCATCCATACTGTCCGCATAGCCTTGAGTCTCCTACTAGGCCATGATCAGTCATATCCCATGTTTCGTCGGTGCGGTCGTAGTAGGCTGCAAACAATCCATTGGTCTTTTGTTCTCGGACACCACCAACGCTATTTTTATACAATTGTGTCATATCAAGAGAAGAAAAGCCATGTCCGCCAAAACGTATATCGTAAGGAGCGTCAAGAAGTAATCCAAAACAACAGAAACACAAGCACAACTCCCCCTCTTCCCATGGAGGGAATCTCCCAGAGCCACATGGAAAAAGAGATCCAATGGCCCACCAAAAGCACCTCAAGTCCAGCCCGTCCCATCATCGCTCACCAATCTCGGTAGAGCTAACCTGTACCTCGTTGCCGCCCGACGCTTAAAACCGACCATACCAAGCCGGGTATTCCCACCGCCCACCAACCGGGCTCCTTTTTGATTCGCGAAATCAAGAGCAAAAGCGGCACAACCCATACGCCGGACCGTTGTATATGACGACCCTAGAAACCGGAAAAGCAAAAAGCCATAACGAGAAGCCAGACTGCAGGGCCATACACCGTTGCGGGAAAAGAGCAAGAGAAAATAGAAAGCAAACTAGAAAGCAAGAGCTGGAGAGAAGGAAGCTCAGAGCGCCAAACCGGTCCCATCCCCTGTCCATCGGTACAAAGCGAGGAGCTCCCTCCTCCGCTGGTGTTGCTCGCCGAGGTCCTCGGGCACGCGGCCGCGGACCTGGGCGAGGGCACTGCGCATCACTCTGCTGAAGTTACGCTGAAAGATTGTTAGTATATGGCAGTTGTACTCTTGAGATAATACGCGGGAGCATACCTGATATTCAGTGTTCAGCGTGACCACGCAGGCCTCGTGTGCGCGAATGATGGTCTCACACGCCTTGACTACGCTTGGCGAGGCCTCGCTCTGGAGCTTGTCGGCGATGAGAAGGAGGAGGAAGGATCCCTGGAGGAGGTAGATGCCGAAGAAGAAGGGCATGAACTCGAGGCCGGGGTCGAACTCGAGGATGTGGCTGATCGCCTCGGCTGCCGAGACGGCATGTCCGGTGGCGGTGATGAAGCCCTGGCTGCTGATCCACAGGTCGTTGTCGTCCAGCAGGTTGATGGGATCCCACTTGCCCGTCAGCAGGATATGCAGGACGTGCATCACGTGCGTGCCGTAGGCAAACACGATGCGGGTCTGGATGTCGCTCTCCGTCATCCGGCTGGAGCTGGTGTGCACGCTGTGGACGGAATGCACCGACGGGGTGCCGATGTCGTGCGGCATCCCGTCGTCGCCGGCCTTGTCGTCGCCGTGCTGTCCTCCGAGCGTCCTCATGTGGCGCTGCTCGAACATCTTCAGGCTGCGCTCGTAGGCCTCGAGGTGGCGGACGATCTCGGCCGTCTGCTCCTCCCACTCACGCGAAGACCGGAAAGCCACCCCAAATCGTGGATGGTTGCGGGCGTGGTGCAGATCGACGATTTCGCCCAGAATCGTCATCAGCGGTAAAAAATACCCGAAGATGCTGTGGCCGGTGCACTCGAATGTCGGTCCTTTTGGCCTGAGTGACTGGCCGCCGCTCGGGTCCGAAGCGAGGACGTTTGGGTCGGTAGAGTAGGGGTAAAACTCGCCGTTTTGCCATGCAGTGTCGTCCATGGGCTGGAGGAGGCCTTCGCACTCGATATCCAGAAGGAAGAGCGGACGGTTGTAGCAGAGTGCTAGATGGCGGTCCACGATGTAGACCAGCCACCAAATGCGCCTCCGCTCCTCCCGCTCCTCCTCAGTGATCATGCCAGAAGCACCCATCTCCTCCTCCGCCTCTCCGTCAGCATCCAGGTCGTTGTGGTGAGGTTGCATGGACGGTGTATTTTGCGGCAGCTCTCGACTCAGCTTCAGCTCACGGGCCAGAGACCAGGCCGCGTTCCACCACCGTATGCTTGCACCCTTGTACTCGCTCGCCGAGACGACCGTGGCCAGATGGATGTATGTGACGACATCGTCGAGCGTGCCAGCGGCGCCGAAAGCGCCAGACTCGCCAGACAGTGCATCCATGCTGATGCTGCCAGGAAGTGCGACTCCCAGCCCTCCAAGGGCGACGCCGTCGACGATGGGGCTGGAAACCGGCGACACATCTCCGGAAGGCGTGTGGATGAGCGGCTTGAGAAGACTGACGGTCAACTCGAGGAGTTTCTGGCAGATCTTGCCGCGGGCCGACGGGACGCTCGTGAGGAAAGGCGCGTCGCTGGTCTGCGCTGCGACCCAGAGCATGCTCGCTAGGAGAGCTGGCTGACACTGTCTCGGCTTAGTAGGGTGCAGGAAGGACCTCTTTCGGAAGACGAACCCCAATACGTACGGCGACATGGGGTGCATCTGGGCGGATGACGAGCTGGCAAAGTAGAGATCAATAAGATCGCATGCCAACGATACCGGCATCAGGTTGCCCAAATGCGGAAGCAAAGGTTCCAAGACCGGATACCGGAGTTGAGAGTGACCATAGTTGTTCTGCGGGACGTGCGATGCGTACTGAGTTGGAGGAGAGGACATGTTCATCCAACCAGGTGATGCTGGCTCACCAGCCATTGGGTAGGCACTCAGGGGGCTAGTTCCCAGGCGGAAAGAGTTTCCAGCATTGCCTGAATATGCTGTTGGGCTCTGGGTCTGTAGTGCGTATGGCAGATCCGGATAGTTGGACATGTGCCCTTGGTTCGAGGCGTAGGGCGCGTTGGGGCCGCCGTTCATCATGTGCGAGGTCATGGCTTGCCGGTCGTAGGCAGCGTGTACGTTGCCGTAACCATTGAGGTCCAACGCTGTCGGGCTATCGAGATGATCCCGGTCCATCGACCCCGGGTGATGGTGACTCGTCATGTGCGGTTGGTGTCCGCCCATCTCCGACATGCTGTCCATGCTTCCTGTGCGCTGGCTTCTCTGCATGGCGTCTTCGTGGATGTCGCTCAGTCCCTTATCACTGCCGTTTGCCACCTGGTCATTGGAAGACTTGATCGTAGAGACGCTGTCATTTCGGCCCTCGTTTTGATCATTGGTCTGACTTGGTGACTTTCCGCCGTTTTGAGCCGCCGCGGCTTGGGCTGCCGCTTGCTGTGCCAGGTCCTTTCGAGAGGCCTTGCCGCGCTTTTTGCGCTCCCTGATGTATTCACAACCAAGCCCGAATTCTAGGATTATTAGCCCGAACTCTTGCCCCTTACCACACAATGACAACGGCCGAACCGCAATCGATAGAACTTACCAATGCAATGAGCACAAGGATGCTGGCCATCACACTTCGTCCGGAGCTGGTTGCACTGATCGCAGGCCCGGCTGATCCTCCTCCTGATGGGGCCAGACGCGCTGGCGGATCTGCTAGTTGGCCCATAAGGGTGCTGGCGGTGCTTCTGCTGTGGGCCTGGCCTGGCCAGATGTGGGTTGTGGACCCCAACATGTTGCTGTAACTGCTGTAACGCGTAGTGAGATCCCTGTGCCAGAGTGTCCAAGCCGTTAAGGTGGTGCCCCGGGTGGCCATTGGACATCAGCGTCGACTGCGGCATGCTGTGATACGGCGAGAACCGGTGAAGCGGATTGGAAAGCATCTTGACGGTGCTTATTCAGTAGGTACCTGGGAAGGACTTCGATGGGGACGAAAGATATGTTGGTGGTGAGGTGGTATTAGTTTAATAACAACAAGAGGACTTCGAGACCATTTATTAGACCAGAGATGATAGCAGCTGCTTCAAGCGAGTGAGGGCAGTTGGTTGAAGCTCTGTTACACCTGGATAGGAGATACGAGATGGTAAGAGAGCTCGGGAAGGTTGAAGACGGGAGGGTGCAAGCTATCTATATCTCTTAGCTTGGCGAGGAGGTTGGCGAGCTGTCGATGAACCGGCCTGGGACCCTGTCAGCGGTACTCGGGCGGACCGAGGAGAAGTTTGTGGGGAAGATGGAAGGAGCATGAGCATTGATGGTATGTTTAAGAAGCATAACGGATAGCCACAACACGGAAGGTGATCAACGCGGTTGTTGGAGAGAGCACGGCACAGTCATCTGCACGAGGGATGCAAAGGACCAGTACCGCATGGCGGGGTTGTGGTGTGTAGGAGCCTTGACTGGGCAGGACGGCCCAGTGTGCAGGGGGGGGAGGGGTGTGTGCAGAAAGGACGGTTCTCCCGTCGTTGAGTGAAGAAACGTGGATGGCAGGGAATGTGAAGACGAACGTACGGGACGTGATTCGAGAGATCCGGCTGGCCCCTGGCCCAGAACCGAACGGGGCCGTCTGTCTCTCCTTGCCCTCGTTTTGCCTTGCCTCAAGGTGCATGCAGTACGTCTCTGGATGCCGTCACCGTTCACTGTCAGGGCGAGGACCTCGTTCGGTCGGTCTCAGGTCCTCAGCGCCCACGCTATGTGCCGTATAGTGCGGACAGAGTGGTCGGAGGGAGTCAAGGTTGCCCAAAGGGCCAAAGGATAGCTGTTTCGGGAAGCAAGTCGGTAGATTCCTCTCGACAGTGGCTTCCTGCTGCTCTCGGACGGGGTTTCCAGCTCTCTATGCGGTCTTGGCGTGCATATACAGCAGTGAGGATGTAAGAAGAGCTTGTTGATCGGACTAGAATCGATTGGCGACTGCGTTTCCACTTCTCATTCAACACAATATCAAGTATCGCATTTATATTGGACAGATAATATACGCGGCGGGACGGGAGCGTGTAGCGTGGGAAACGAAGAGTGTGTGCCACTGTATAAGTGAGGTTGCAGGAGTAAAATATTACACCCCGTGCTGGATGCTGGAGGCGGGACCCTAAGGCCTTAACAATGTCCTCGCAGTCAAGCCAGTCAAGCAACAACAAGCGTGGATGGCGGCGACAGACCAACAAGGGTCGGAGAAGTGCAGTGGAGTCTCGACACTAAGAGAGCCACCTCCATCATGTCCATACCATTACTGGGGAGTAAGATTCTTCTCGGTACTGCAGGGCGGCGCACTAGTAGATGTTACCGCAACGGTAAAGAGAAAGGAACACTTGTGGAATCGCCTGTGTCGGAAGAGATTCGACCCAACCAGTCGTCTTGATGTATCGGAATGCCACCTCGGTGAGGGGCTGGCTTGATCCTACAGTAACAGTAGCTATGCTGACTGCCCAGAGTGACGAAGACAAATGTCGCTGTTGATCAATGCTTGCCTGCTCTCCTAGTTCTCCATACCGGCCCCGGACTCGAAGGAGAAAAAAAGCACGCTATGCGGAGGCAGTAACCAAATCGTGGGTTTGGGCGGAGGAGGAGAAACTGCTATGCAATCGGAGTTCACGCCTGTTGGCTCCGGTGGACTGTGCGATCCTTACCAATAGCAAGCTTGGCAAGCACTTCATTCGGCCACAGTGTCGCCGAGGTACTCCAATAAGCAAAGCATCCACCTCGTTTCTTGGCGTTGTCGCTGTGGCTCACATCCACATGGGAAGACCACACCTGCAGCGCGTTAGCTGTCGTGTCGCATCATCGACGGCAGGAGGAAAGCCATGCTTTGGAGACGGTGCTGCGTAACATGTGCCTAGGCATCAGGTACACTTGTTCTGCCCTAGTCATAGGTGAGTCTGCTATCGCATATATATGTGCCTGTCTGTAATGGTTATGTTTCTAGATGACGGAGGTTTGGCCTTCCATCTTCCAAGGAGCTCAGGAACCAAACTTGACTCGATTCTGGAGCAAACGGAGCCATGAATCAGGGAGGATGGATTACTTCATCCAAACTCTGGTGACTTGTTTGAAGAGCATACCGTACTGTGGTAGTCCTTCGTAAAATCTTCATCGCGTGGTTTGAAACCAGACCTGCCAGAGTCCAGATCTGCTCGTCATGTGCCTCAATCTGGGGTCGCTAGTCGGGGTAATGCTATGCCCTACCCCATTTTCCTCCACCTTACCTCTCAGTGGCGACTCAGCGATTTGCCCGTGGTTCGGGCCCGAAAGGCGCAAAAATGCACGCTAGCGTAATCTCCAACGATGAGTGATGATGCTCTGAACCATCTGTGAGTATCTGGTTTTGTCATTTTTTTCGAAAGTGAGGGTGTCGAGATGAGGCACGGCAGATGATGCTAGGTAAATCCTCCAGTGACGTGAGCCGGAATGCTGGTACGCCATTTTGCAAAGCACCTTCCTCCTCCTTTTTGGTACCTAAGATTGACAAAAAAGCAGGCAAGTGCCATTCATTGCATTGTCCAGGTTTCCCAATCGCAGAGTCAGGTTCGGAATTTTGCAATCTCGATTTGCTTCTCGAGAGTGCCGTACATGAGCAAGGACGTCGTCTCATGCTCTGCCCTATGACTTCAGGATTCCAAGAAAGGAAGGTGTATCTTCTGTGCGCTGCCGTCCCCGTTGGGATCATCCTAGGTAAGCTGGTGAGGTACCTTACAAAGCCACAATATCTTCGTGCATTGGGAAACTACTGGTTGACGCCATGGACCGTGCCACCTGATCATTTCTCACGACCTGTTTTTTTTTTTTTTTTCTTTCTAACTCCAGCGCTGTCCTTCGGGCGGCGCATCGTGACGTCCGTACGCTCCAACAGGAGATGATGCGCTCGACCGACGTGTTGGAGACAGCGAAAGCTGGTAAGGGTGGTAGGCCAATTTCAAACAATAAAGCGTTCCTGAGTATATGATGCCTCTGCCAAAGTGCTGGTCTGCTTCTAGCACAGCATGCAGGAGAACAAGTTATATGTTATGCTTAGTCGACGAAATAATGGCCGAAATAGCTCCTGGAAACATTACTACAGGACGTGCCTCCCAACCAACCATAACTCTGGACTAGACCCTGCTGGCCACCCATCAGCACAGCGGCCAAGGCTTCAAGATTCAAGGCGCTGAATGCCGATAAACGCTGGCAATGCGCTTGTCAAGCGTGGAAACACGCTTTGAGTTCGGTAGTATTACTCCATTCCTTCGAATCCGACCTCCCCTGCGGTCATATCAAAGACTTCGATATTCTAGAATGCCGCTGAAGCACAAGTCAGGAACGAGCCGGACTTCGCTTCCGCCGCCCATATGGTGTGCAGCATGTCTTGTTCAGCTGCAGGATCCCGAGCAAGGCTGTCCAGTGGTAGCTCACAGTGCCTGCGTCTGTGCTTTGGGAAGGATTCCTGCTATGCCGGCCGAATCTGGTGTCAATGTTATGTTCTCCCTTTCAACTACACATCTTGAGATGCAAGCCCTCTGGTATAAACGGGCCGGCCGTAAGTTGGGGGACGTCCGTCCATGGCCACGACGAGAGGTCCATCATGGCTTCAAACATAGTAACCACAACGACGTTAGTCTTAACCTCCGTATCCAGTTGGCGACAGCTTCATCAAAGGAGACCTTCATAGGTCCATTCCCATTGTCCATATTGGTCTGAATGAGCACCTACAGTTTCTTCGTATCAAGGACTGAGCGAGGTGAGCAACTTCGAACTCTCCAATGAAGCTACTGTTCCCTGGCGGTCTCCCCCGTGACTTGTTTTGCGGCACCTGCCACGCTAGAACGATCACAGAAGCTGCTGCAAGATCGCACGCTCGGCAGCCACCCGAGATCCCTGTCGTCATGCCTGTCATGGCGTCTGACCCCTCCAACGGCCACCGGACCGATACTCCACATCGAAAAGCGCGCCGTCACCCCGCCAGCTCATGATTCGTGGGAATCTCGCCGAGTAGACGCAGCAGGCCAATGAGAGCTTGCCCATGCCCCAGCAGATCCCCGCTCGCCCGGCTGGCTATCCGATCGTGCTCGCAGCCGCCACTTGGCCATCTCCTGATTGGACAGGCGACGGAAAACGGAGCAGACTATGACCCAACTGGTCTAGTGCGGTGTGTAGTCAGCAAGAAGCTTGTGTCAATCACTCTTCGGCAGTTCACCTCAACTCGAGCAGCTTTCAATGGCTGTGAAGTCTGGCTCAACATTTGAACTGCCCCCAAAACACGTTTCTATTGAAGGCCTCGGAACAGAATTCACCATGTATCACATCAAATCCCAGCGTCATGGTGCGGCTTTATTGTACGAGGTTGCACCGCTAGGCCCAGTCGGGAGACATCTATCGGTACTCCCTCCCCGTCTCCCGCCTTTCCGCTCTTCCATCTTCTCCACGTGGCATGGCTGAACCGCTGGTTCACTGTAACTCTGCGCGTTCGTTCACTCTTCATTGTCCTTGGAAGCCAGCCAGGGTCTTCGATTGCTCTACGAGCCGCGATAACGGAACTTGTTCCTCAGCGTCAAGGCCAGATTGTTTCATGTTTCGTCCAGCCGCGTGTCGATGGGGCATCAACCTCCGCCCCGCCATGTGAGACATACAATCGTGCCAGCTCTCGCGCTGTCAATGGCTCTCTTCAGGCGGCATGCGAGATCCCATTCCGCATGGGAGCTACACGAATGCCGCCCGTCTTCCTTCCCAGGAACTGGGATACGATAGAGCAAGACCGAAGCATCCTCCCGTCCCGATCTTCAATCTAAGACCTGTTACACAACCCGCTCTTCTTACATGAGGTGCTGTCTGCTCGAGTGTATGTCGAGAGGCTGGAGATCCACCACACGACCAGTCACCTTTCTGCACGAGGGACTGTGTGATTGGAGCCTCCATGTTAGAACGCCCCGTTTTACACATTATATGCCGGTGGAATTCCCCGATACCCACCTCACGCATCCCACTAGGTACCTACTCTCAACGTGGAGTGCATGCAGGTCAAGCGGGTTAGGCAGGGTCTAGCAGCTGTCAAGTTGACATGTTCATCAACCGATCCCTAGCACATGGCGTTAATATGGCAATTTATATTAAAGGGCCCTGCCTGGACCTGAGGTACGAACGTGGCAAAGACTGCACAGACGTGTCCTAACACGCTTTCTTACTTCATCGGTCTCCGGTCCAATATATTGCCCTGCTATGTTCAACGCGGTAGCCCACGGGAAAGGGACCGTCTTTCCACGCCGTTTCTTCACGGTATGCGGAGGCAATCTCGACCACACCGAGTCCTAGAAACAAAGGATGAGGACACACCTCGTACCACTTCCTGAGCCATTGGCCTGTTTTCGCTGACCGTCGAGTGATGTGGTATACTATCGTGGTTACGGCCAGAAATGTCGAAACTTTCGCCAAGACCTCATGCATAAAGCTGTTAATGTCACAAGGTGTTTGAGTCCAGATTTGGAAGCTCTACAGCCAGGAATCAATATTGCCCAAGGACGCATCGGATGCTTTGTCGTTCTCTTACTTACGACGATGTTGACCTTGGACCAGCACACCTTAAGGCACCAAGCATCTCCTGCTGTCACAGCTCTGGTGACGGTCGGGTTATGGGGGTGCAGGCACCATGTTACCTTCACACCACGGGTGGAACGAGGCACTCATTCGCCGGACGTTTTGTTGAGCTGCAGTCCTGAAGCAGGTACACGAAGGCGCAAACCTGGTCAGAAGATGTCCGTGTGGCTGCCCAGGGACGTACGACGCGCGATATTGATGTTAGCTGCAATACTAATATTCATCTATCTCCGACGCAGTCCGTCTGATGCGGGCAGCTGGCTGTCATAGACTGCGGTATCATCACATGATGCTTATCAGAAGGCGACAAGCTAGCTTGACCCCTTGTCTCAACGGCTTCTAACCCGTGGCGATCACGTCGGGAGAAGGGAGAAGTCCTGTATATTGGCACGTGCAGCATCTCCATGTGGTGGCTGGAGAGGGCTAGGTCGCCTCCCATACCCTGTCGCGAGTCCCGGATACGGACTCGACTGGAAGTTCGACACGAGGACGGCACAGGTCAAGTGGACAAAGTGCCTGTTCTACGGCGAGCCTATCAACCAAGCCAGGATTAGACGCCTGTGCCTTATCGACAAGCGCGCCACGAAGGCCAACAAGTCAGTTTTTGATCGGAAGTGATGGGCAATTTTTGATTGGTTTTAATATCAGGCTCAATATACAGAGGCCGCTCATCGTGAGCCTGGCCCTCGTTGCACGCAGCCCTGGACGCTTTAGGAACTTCGAAACGAGGACCGGCGTGCAAAGTCTCGCCTTTTCAATCTGGCATGGGGAGGCTCGCAACGTACACGGGCATATATGCCTCTCATTGGGAGGACGCTACTGCGGCCGGTAATTGCGCCTTCGTGACTTCTCCTGCTCATCTTGGTCGCCACGGAGGCGAAGATGACCAGGAGTCCGGCTCGACAGAACCGCTATCATACTCACTTCTCCGAGACTCCAATACCGGTAGAGTCGAGATTTGTCAAGCAGCGGTGGCTCCGGCTGCTACGCTAAGAAGGAATGATGCTTCTAGAAGGAAAGCGCCAAACATCAGAGAACGGCTCCTTCCATGGTTAACCTCTTCAAGAGACCATTCAAAGCTGAGCATCCGGGGAGTCCTTGCATGTGAGGCGTTGCCAGATCGGCAATACGTCGCTCCGTGGCGCATCCATCGCGGTGTAGTCCCAGGGTCCCTAGCAATCATACTGCTCCTGCAAGGACCCTGGAGATGTTCAGGTCGGCGCAATCTCGATACGGGAAGACGCTCCGTTCAAGGTGGCATCATTACAAGGTCCATCACGGCATTTGCGTCGTTCGCAGGGTCCGACGAAGCTTGGAGCTCAGCGCAGTGGACAACGTTTGCGGGGAAGCCAGTGGAGGGTGACATTCGTGAGGACCTCAACCATGGTTGACATGAACATGGGACCCGCCAAGAACACCGTCCTTGAACTTCCTGCCCGACGACGAATCCTTAGTGATCGGACGCAGAAATTGTTCAACAATCGCAATCCAAACTAAGATACAGCCAGCACGGAGCGAGTTTTGGTAGCAGCTGACCTCTCGAACATCACTTTTCGCTGATACAATCCGCACCTCGCTGCGGCCTACTGACCTTATCGTCTTTTAAGCCCACAGCCCGCATACTCGTACAAGTTTCGGAAGCCTCATGTCCGCATTTATATCGCCAGCAAGCTCACCCTTGGTTCATTGAACGCCATGTCGTCAATCACAGTCGACTTGGAACCAACGTCAGTCGCCTTAGCTTCTATAGTCCGGCAGAGGACGTCTTCCGTTCCTCAACTGGGAAAACAGCTGCCTCGCGGCATCACCGAAGTATAGCAGCCGGCTTCAATAACAATTGGATGTGCACTAGCAACGCATTTTGGGATTTTTCCTCAATGTTAAGAATCAGCTGGCCCAGCGGCCGGGGCTGGAATCGGCGGCTCAGGCTTCCTTATGGTTGACCCTGATACAGTCCATGTTTCGAGTCGAGGGCAACCCCTGCAGACAACTTTGACGTTGAGAGCCGCCTTCAGCCACAAAACCACAGTCAGGGTACGCTGAAAGCCACGAGGAAATCATCTTGAATGGATGATCCACATTAGAATGAGTCCATGCTGTTGACGAAATAACGTCCTGACACTCGGAAGATCAAACCAAAGGCCATTCTCCTTAAGGGCTAGCCACTCTTTTTCTCGCCCATCATTTTCGTCTGAAGTCTATTTATTCGGTTATCTGTTTTCTTGAATCCTTGCGTGATCACGCCAACTGAGCCGTGCTCCATGCTTGGCCATGACAAGGTCCACGTTGCTTCTTCCCGGCCCTGTTCGTGGCGTTGAAACCAGCAGAACATGACTGGTGGCTACCAGAATCGCCCAACGCATGATTGCGCTATCTTATTGCTCTGCTGCGATGTCCAGACCGCTTCCAGAAGCTTGCCGTTTCCGGTCCTGTCCCAGAGTTTGTATCTGTCATCGTTTACTTCATCTCCAAATGCGCCATCCAAGATGGTGATGCTTACGATCTTGACTAGACCTCCATGGTCAACGCTTTGACACTTGACCCGCGTTTGCATGCTCTACGGTTACTTCTCTTAATAGAGGCAACAAACATATGCAGCGCACAGTCGACGCAATAATGTCCGCACTGCGGACTCTTATTTGATCAGTTGTGCCGCCCTTGGAGTCCTACTCCGCACAGTTTCGAGTTGGTTGCTGTTTTGCCCATGTCCCCGTCTGGACAATCATCACGTCAGACGTTTCGAGAGCTATAGTCTTGGAGTCGATAGCGTGCTAAGAAACCACTCTCTTACGCCCGAGTCGGACAGTCCACTGTGGCAAGTCGTCACATGGAACTTGGGGGAGGAAGGGATGTTCTATATCAGCCTTGCTTCCAGGGCCTCGCGTCGGTTTGGGATTGGCGGCTGCTAAACCACACGAGGCTCTGGATGTGTGGAGATGCCGCGACTGCAAGGCGAGAGACGGCATCCCCAGACCCGTTCCGTGTTTTGGATGCTTCTGATGCAGATCCAAAATCTTTTACGTTGACCGGCACACACTATGGACTTCTCTGAGCTCAACTGCCGTGACGTTGGCGATTTCTGACCATTCAAGGACTTGGATCGCCTTTGTTACTGGACAAAGGAAATAGCTGTTTATGCCTGTCCATGTTCTGCAACAGAGGACTTGCATCGAAGAACACACCCAATCCAAAGCTGCCGTTCGACCTTCCAGAAGAAGTTCAAACCCAATGCGGCGTCGTACTGGTGCGGTGAAGGTGTCTTCATCCGATCTCCCGTCCCAGTTTTGCAGGGACGAGAGCTCTTCGTCATGCCCGAAGGCTCGCCACTAGGCAGCTTCATACAGTTGCAGCAGGTATGATGTTCCCTGCACTGTCGATTGTATACTACCTTCCCCAATCCCTTTTCGTCGTTATACATACGGATCAAACTCTGGGAACGAATGGCAGACCGCACACGAGCGGCTGGAGATGAGATGAGATTCTCAGGACAGCGTCGTCGTCCCAAGTTCGCTCGTGTCTACGATCTAGACGTATGCACGATGCATCAAGGGTCCCCGCTCCCGAGACCCTTTTACCTAAAAGACTTTCTCTTGGCAGCTCTGCACAATGACTGTCTTTCCCACACCCCATCATACCCCGTACCATCGAGCACAGATGTTACTCCCGAAGGTGCAACCCAAGAGACGGGCTGGAGGGGAATCATTCAAAGATCTCTCGGTCCATCTTTCTCACTCCGGGGTACTTTCTCCCTCATATCTCGCCGTCTGAAGGGTCGGACGGTACGAAGTCGTGAGACAGAAGGACGGCAGACAGCGGCCTTCCATGCATCCGCTGGGTTCGACAGCGTGCATGACAGGCTGTCTCTCCTTCCGGGGTCATCCATGCAGGACTTTTGCCTCTGCTTCTATGCATGGCTGTTGGAGTCTTCGAGAAGACTTCCGGTTTGAGGTGGCCTGTCCGGACCGTGGACTTGAAGGTGAGGATGAAGGATGACAGGTGCCTCTTCGGCTACTGATGTTTTGGTGAGAAATGTGGCTTGTTTTGCATCTGCTCCGAGGCGTCAACAGAGTAAACATCGTTGCCTCTTTGAGTGTGCAGAATATGAATCAGCACAGTGGCTGCAAGGCCTTGAGTCCGCACATACGTCTCTCGCTCGTCGATGACATACCGTCCATTTTCACAGGACGGCAAGTGCCTGAGCCTGAACCATCTCTCCCCAACAGCCAATTGTCCCCCCGTTTTCGGCTGTGAAATCCAAAACATCGCCAGCCTTACGCCTAAACTGGAATTGGGGCGGGAAGGAATTGAGCCTCGTCGCTTCACAGCCTCGCTGGAAGTATGTCGACGGGATCATGACATGGTGGCTAAAGCAGGCCTGGAAAGGCGGGTGTGTTTGATCTTGATGAAATCTTGATCGTGGCTGTTCTGTGCTTGAGGGTGGACGGAGGATATCAGCCGCAGTCGTCGGGTCGTCCATACATATCTTAGGATGAGACTGAATATAAATATCCATCATGTCCATCTTGTCGTTCGCAGTTTCCAAGGATGTGTATTTGATGAGAACACCGCGACTAATTCGATACCCTTCCGTCAGAGTTCGAATATGGCATGCGAATCACGATACTACAGATCGAATCAACAGACGACTTGGTCTAGAAAACGATAGGGAGTCTGGACGAACTGGATACCGATAACAGGAAGCCACAATCTACAGAGAATATGCTCCTGATGAAGGGGTGCAAGCACGATTGCGGATGACTTTGGCAGCTGCGGAATACATACGTTCGACTGATAAACGAGAGAGTGTTCGACAGATCGTCTGCTAGAACATATCATGAACACACCTTGGCCTGGAAGAGAGAGATATCACCGTACATGTGGCCATTGTTCTCAGCAGCGTCGAGCAAACAACGTCACGCCCAGATTCCATCGACAAGTCATATCAAAACGCCAAAACCACAACTGTTCCGGCAAAAGAAACAGAAATATCAGCTCATACCAGCTTTTCAAGGATAGCCATGCGGCAGCCAGATGGTGTCCATCATCCCTATTAATACAATGTCACGCGCAACACTATCGACCAATCCCTCTGGCCGTCCATGTTCGCCGAGAGGGGGATGTTCAAAGAAGAAGAAACGTCAAAAACTCCCCAGTATCGCAAGATTCTACGATCCCGCAGCCTGATAATCCATCAATCCGAACAAAGACCTCGAACTCCAACATCCAGCAGCAGATTAAACTCCTGGTAAGACCGTCATCCTGGTCAAACCGTCAAATATTGCACTAGTCGGGGGGAAGCAACGGTGGCGATCCCATCACCTCAGCGAAATGAACTGCGAAGTGAAGTCCAGATATCCACTGGATCTTCGGAGCCTTGACGGTGCAAGGAAAAGCCACCCTAACCCGAAAACTCGTGAGAGAACCCCTCCCATAACTCGTCAGACGCCTTCTCCATGGATAGGTAGCCTTGCGGAAACCCAAGGTCCAAAGACGATTGACGCCCCCCAGTCCCAGTATCTTCGTCTCCCATGGCCTGCATGTCGGTGGCTTCATGCTTTGGCGCCGCTTCCTCATCAACAGGATCGTCAGACATGAACCGCGGGACACTGGGCGTTCTAGCGTCAGGGAGACAGTCCTTAAAGACCAGGTCGGCACCCTGAGCCAACATATGCGACAGCTCGCCGCGTAGCATGCGATCAGCACGCGTGATGACCGAGACGGCCTTAGCGTCGCCGCTGCCCAAGACTGACAGATAGTCGCGTGACAGATTCGTGAAGATAGTCCGGAGGACCTGGTCCCACAGTTCCTCGCAGACCTTATCGCACATCGCCTTCAGCTGCTCCCGAATAGTGTCCGTGGCGCGGTTGAACATGTTGTGACGGGCCTTGTCGACGTGATTGTACATGTGGCCCTTCATTCGCATGTACTGGCCCGGACCTATGATGACGAAGGGTTAGCTATCGGTCTTGTGACACACATACGCAAAGAGCTAACTGACCTTTTTCCTGAGTGCAGATCTCGTAGGCTGGCTGCATGTCTCCTTCGATGACAGGCTCGTACGATCGGTTGGCATCGCGCTGGATTTCCTGGATTATACCAGCAAGTACGGCAGGGATCTCCTTGATCCGTAGTTTGTATGTAGACAGCTGCTGGTTCAACAAGCTGACGCCAGACAGGTTGATCAATTGCTCGTGAGCATAAGAGATAGCATCTTTGTGGAAGTCGTCTAGCATCTTGGTGGCCTTGATGACAAAAGCTTCCAATACACCTGGGAGCCGACGTTGGAAAGCCCGTTCCCAGCCACTAGCCAGATGCGTGGCGATAGGTGCCCAAAGCTCCTGTTGGAAATCGTGAGGTCCCGCGGCACCGGACCAGACCCCGTTCCGTCTGACGGTAGCTTTGTAGGTTGACCAGCGCATGTCGTTGGCCCAGCTTGAAGAGGTTGGAATCGCAGCGGCTTGTGCTAAAGGAATGGTTCGACCGAAAGCGTCGAAAATATTATCGGCCAGCTCTTCCTTCAGCGAGTTGACGCAATCGTTGACGCACTGCTGTAGGTTCTTGTCTAACTGAGCCAGATGCTCTGTCAGACGAGCTTGCTCGCCTTGCTTATCAGCCTTGGTGGATTGCGAGGTCCCATCGTTGTCGGCCCATAGCTTCATAGAGGTCAACAGTTGGCTCATGTCATTGAGAAAGACACGGCTGTTCAAGGCACGACCCGCTTCGGTCATTTTTCTTGCATGTTCCTGAAGCCTGGGAACCTCAGTATCTTCTACAGACTTGAAGCCGTCATTGCTGAAGTTGTCCTTCTTCAGCCGCCCCCGGAGTTGTTGATAAGCGCGACTGCTCACACAAAAGACGGGTAGAGACTCTGCCACCTTGTCATAGTCGCGCAGGTCCTGTTCCGGATCGAAGTTGGCCTCGTCCATTGCCATAGCGGCCTCCTGGTCGAGGCTGTAACAGTTCGTCAGCACGCAGACACACGGCGAAAACGTAGTCACCCGAGTACTTACTCTTTGATGCCGCTGGCGAAGTCCTGCTTGATGGCTCCTCTGCTGTAGGCGTTCCTGCCTTGAATGCACATGGACTTTATTTTCGACTCGATTCTCTCCTTCTCGGCTTGCGACGCTTTGATTTCTTGCCGCAGAATGAGGATCTTGGCGTCGGCTTCCTTGCGGTTCTGGCGAAGGTTCTTCTTTTGAGACTTTAGGTTATCGAGCTTCGCATCGATCTGCTCTGCCGTCAGCGGCACACGCTGGTCCTTCTTGCCGCTATTGCCGTTCTCCTTGTCACTACCAGAGAGATCGGAATCGGAATCGGACTGCATGGAGCATTGGCTGTCGTCGTCGCTGTCGCTGTCATTATCTATCGAAAGGCGGTTCTTCCGACTGCCAGATGGTTTTGTCTGCCTCTTTCGCTTTTTGCCGCCATCTGGAGCAGGGGCATATACGGTCCGTCCATCGGCAAGCTTGCTATCCAGTTCCTGCCACAGCTCTTCCTCATCCTCAACTTGGTTGAGCATCTCGCCATATGCCGCTTTGTGATCTTTGAGGTCTTTGATACGTTGGGTGAGCTGCTTGGATGTGTCTTTAATACGCTCAAGTTCGGTCCAGTCGTCTCCAAGTTCATCGTCAAGACCCAGGCTATCCGCAGCTTCAGTGATGGATATGTCGTCCGTTTTGGAGCAGATAAATGTGACCGAGGAGTATGTACCATCGTACTTGAGTTGGCGCTTGAATTGGTCGCCGAGAAGCTTCTTTGCAGTTTTGTCGTCGACTGCTCGAGTGATGGGAGCAACAATCCAGAGACCACTGCATTGCTTCATGTAGTTAGCGGCCACGGCAGCCCTCGCCGCGTTCGAGTCTTGAACTCCAGGCTAGATACTGTTGTCAGTTAATGGCGGCGTGATCGATGAACTGTGGAACGATACTTACGAGATCGACAATAACCGCGCCGGTTGACAAAGCGGCGGCCTTTGTGTAGATACGGACAACTTTAATCAAGGGCCAGTATTCCATGGTTTGACCGGCGGCAGCGGTCTTCTCCTTGCTGTCCACATAATTTTGTAATTGACGGTACATTGTGGAAGCTGCGGTGGCCTGGAATTTCTTGACCGAGCCGAGAACATGGCGGACCGCATGCTCGTTGGCAAGCGTGTCGGGATCGGTCTGCTCGATCATATCCTTGGTAAGTTTGGGGTAGACAGCTTTGATCTTGGCATATGCTCGGCCGGCGTCTGTGTCAGCGCTTGAGCTCTCTCTCGATACCTTTCCGGAGCCATCAATGAGATCGTCGAACAGGCCAACCAGTTCCTTGTGCCAATCTTCGAAGGTAATGAACTCGATTTCGGCCCTGTACAGCTGAGCAGGATCGTCCGAGTCGTTGTAAGACACTTCAGTTGCAGAGGCAGTGCAAGCACGCAAGCAACTAGTAGGCAGAAGACGCTCTTCGTCAAGCAAGGCATTGATAACGGAGCTTTTTCCAGCTCCAGTGTTGCCGACGACACCAACTATGGTGCGTCCCACCCTGGGTCGGGCACAGAGTTCGTCGATAGCCTTGACCCATCTTGCCGCTTCAGTTCCCGAAACAACGATCTCGAGAGTCTCTTTGATGTTACTTAGAAGCTTGACGCCAGCGCGAACACCCGATTCCAGCAGCTCTGGATCGGTCAGGGAGAGCAACTGCTGCAGATAGCTGGGCTGATCAGTGGGTATCGTGGGCCCATTCAGCTCAGTTGCAGGGTGGCCTGGAACTGGAAGCAGACCTAAGGCTGTGGATATACTTTCCTCTGGCTCAGGCTTGATTGAAGTTGGTGGATCCGGGGAATATGAGGTAGGAATGGAATCAATCGGCGCCCAGTCGAGGCCGACCCGCTCGGGCTTGATGCGGTCGCCCATGTCCAGAGTTTTTGAGAGCCAATCGAGACACGAGCCGACGTCCCCAATGATTGTTTGAGCAACCGCTGGGTTCGCTTTTGAATAGAGTGCGAGACTGAGAAGAATTGAAGCTATTGGAGAAACAAGAAATTGATCATATTCGATTTGGGGCGGTTGCGACAGTTTGCGGAGGGGAGACGCGTTTGTTCGCATCTAACTTAAGGAAAGCGCGTACCCCTGTACGCCACAAACAGTACCAGGATCCCCAGGTTGGGGGTTTCTGGTTTGGGAAGCAGCGGTTGGCCCGAGCTTACCTAACGCGGTAGCACGTGCCATCCATCTCCACTGCCGTACAAGGGTGCCCCGCTGAGCATGTCAGGGTGTCCAAGTAGCTCCAGCCTTGCGCAGCTGATCCATGCAACTTCAACCTCATCAGGCAACTCTCCCATCACAAGATAACAGATAATCACTTCTGATAAAGTCTGAAAACTCATCTACCTTAGGTGTTATTCTATACTTGCACTCCTAGAGTACCTTAGCCTAAGCTGCCGAACCCGGATCTGAACCGGTTGTCCGTCAACCCTGAACATAGCTTGTCAAAATGCCTCCACAACCCGCTCTTGCCGTGTGTATCTAATGTCCCTTCGGTGTCCTCTGACACGGCATACTGATGATCATCTGTAGGCGAAAATCAAGGTGCAGCTCAAGCTGGCCATTGCAAGACTGCGTATGGTGCAAAAGAGAGATGAGGCTCTCGCAAAGAACCAGCGCCGAAGCATGGCGCAGCTGCTAGAGGCTGGCAAGGAGGAGTCCGCCAGAATACGGGTCGAGAACATCATCCGTTCCGATATCGCGACCGAGTTGCACGAGATCCTTGAGCTGTACTGTGAGCTGTTACTTGCCCGAGCCGGCCTGCTGGACTCGCCGACGTGCGATCCTGGCCTGGAAGAGGCAGTCAAGAGCCTCATATATGCGGCCCCCAAGACTGAAATCAAGGAGCTCAACCAAGTCCGCATCCTCTTGGCCGACAAATTCGGCAAGGAGTTCGTCCTGACGGCCATGGAGAACTCGGATGGCAAGGTCTCGGAAAAGGTGGTGAAGAAGCTCAGCGTGTCTCCGCCAAAGCCGGAACTGGTTCAGGGCTACTTGGAAGAGATCGCGAAGGCCTACGGGGTAAACTGGCCGAGGAAAGCCAAGGAGGACCTCGGAGACGCTCCCGATTTCATGGATGATGACGACAGCCCCAGCGGCGGCCAGGCGCAGAAGATCTTAACAGCACCGCTTGCCGCCGAGAGCAAAGAGGCCGAGGTTGGAGAGGAGCTCAGCAAGGCCACACCTCCCAAGGCGTTTGGGCCGGCGAGCCCGCTTCATGTCAACCCACCAAGCCCGTCAACCGATAACATCCACCCAAAAGTGACACTTAATTCCAAAGAGCTCAAACCGAGCCAGAAGATGGTTAATGCAGGGCTTGCTAAGAAGGCCCCGGAAAGCAAGGGGAGCATAGCTGACGGAGTGCCCGACTTTGACGAGTTGTCCAAGAGATTTGCAGCGCTCAAGAGATGACCAAGGGGACAGGGGCTGTGGAATTACCGTCGGGCGTCTTCTGTGATGACCTTAGAAGAGTCACTGATACCATTTTCAATCTCACATTGGTTCTCAACATTCAATTCATGTTTCTAGGGATTGGGTCGGTGTTTTCATATTTCGAGTGCAATGATACCCAATATTGGATGCAAATGCTAAGAACAAGCAGCATTGAGTATCGACGCCTTGCCTTCCACATGCTGCTGGTCACCCTCCGTTGCATGTCTCCCTCCTGCCGCACAAGCATGCATTTAGCTACCAACTTATCTCTATGTTAGTTGATATAATGCCCTCTCCTTCCGTCTTTGTGAGTATAGTAATCGAAGTCTTTGACTCTCATCCCTCACTGGTCTCTCCCTCCCATATTGCTTCTTGTTAGATTACTAGAATCCACACAATCTTCATTCGAGTGTCGGCACGCGGCTATTGTGTATGGTTGCTGGAGTACGACAACATTTCCATAGTCGCTGCGGCACATTGCTTCAGAACAGCAGAGTGACGCTTTGAAAGATATCAACCCACGAGGCCCTTGAACCCTCCTTGTTCGTGCATGACTCCACGTGCTCTCCTATGTTACCCCTGAAGTCGACCCTGAGTAGATCGCCCGTGTAGTTGCGGTTGTTTACCCCTGTCGTCCCATCGTTTTGGACAGCCAGTGGACAATAGCGGGCCCCGGTGCAGTCTCCGCCCGGCGCAGTCTCCGGCGTTGCTCCCCGGGCGCCGGGCACGCCGTCTCCCCTAAGCTCCTCCCCGGCACCGCTTATGTCGGCGACCCACGCTTCTAAAATCAAAATTCAAAAACTCGGCAAGCCTTGTCTCTCACAAGCGCTTCACATGTTTCTTCTTGGAGGATAACTGAAGCCATGACTTCGGTTTCCCCCTCCGTCCTTCCCACAGCAACGCAAGATACCGACTCAACTTGACCATTGAGTCGAGAGGCATCCTTCCGTTACCATTACCATCAGAGCATCTCCATCTTCCCAGACATTCTGCACTACCTTTTCCAATACCCTTCCGTTTTCTCCAACATCCTCTTCGTCACTTCGACGTGGCAGTTCTCTCCATATCTCTCATCTCATGAACGCCTGAAGATATCGCGTCACCGTCGACACATTCGTCATGTCGTACTCCGTCCGCTACCCTATAGGCGGTCGGGAGAAAACCATCGAGATCACCCACCGGGAGGTGTTCGACGAGAACAGCCTCCGCATCAGACTTCCTGCGGTGCTTCCGCCCATTGCTGAGTATCTCCTACAGCTCAACCGGACGCTTCAGCGAAGCGAGCTGGACATCGCCACTGACTTCGTGCGGTGGCTCAATGCCAAAATCCGCAGTCCCGGGTTTGAGAGGCCAGAGGAGAGATTGAAGCTGATCGACGGCTGGTATCGCTGGGTCCTCGGCCGAGGGCTCAACGCTCGGGTGGTGCAAGAGGCATTCGTCAGGATGGTGGCGATCCTCCAGATCATTGATGCTGACCGTCATGATGCCAGTGTCCTCGCAGATGCCGGGCGCAATATCGGCGTGGCATTCCCAGATCCGTTGCCATCGAAGCTCGCCACTCATAACCTTCAGCCACCCATGGCAAACACTGGCTTCCAGCAGCAGATTTCGCCGAACCATGGACCATTTCTGCCATCGGCGCTTCCCCGGGGCACCTGCAACACTCGGGATATTGGGCCTTCGATGATGAGAGGTTCTATGACACATGGAGTGCCGCGACCTTCTCCTGTTGACACCGGAACCACCAACCCCCCATTGCACACAGGCGCTGATTCTCGGCGGACTGAGTATGCAGAGAGTTTTTTGCGACGGCCGGTCGATGCTCCTGTCGTTCCTTCTTTCGGGCCCGTTCTATCTCACGTGCCATCACAACCTCAAGCGCAGCCGCAACCTCAAGCGCAGCCGCAGCCTCAAGCACGCCTGTATTCCCATGTGCCGTCGCGCGATCAGAGCTCGTATGTCAATGCTGGCTTTGAGGAGGCGAGATTATCCCTAGAGCATGTGTGGTCAAGAAAGAAGATCAAGAACACCGACTGGTCGCATATCCCGCCCGCATTACTCAAGAAAGACGGAACGCCGAGGACTCACGCGGAAAGCTTCTGGGGTAACATGATTCCGTTCCCTCCCGGGCACCGGTACGGTCCTCCGGCCGGCACCATTATGGCTTGCAATCTGTGGTCCGACGAGTTTGATCCTCATACGGGCCAGCGAGTGCAGGACAGCAGCGTTCTGCAAGGCAATCCGTCTGGCCTCGAGGAGCGTCGAGCAGGTGGCCCCACCCGAGTTGGCACGACTGCCCAGGGGCAGCCAAACACGGTTGCCCAAGAGCTGCTACCAGCGAACGGTGAGCGAGCGGTGAATAACCTCTCGGCTGCCCAAATTCGTCAGGACCTCGCACCTCGAACCACCAGCGCGGATTCTTCTTCGTTTTCCAACGACAACAACCACCACCACAAAGCGCAGATCCAGCGCCCATCCGGCCAACAAGCATCTGGTTCGATCCCAGCACCAATCAACCCCATTTCATCGACCATCTTGAGCCCTCGCAAAGGCAAGTGCACTCGACCCTCCAAGAAGGCCAGCCGATCACCACCCCTCCGCACCGAAAACCAGAACCTCGGAGCGCGCAGCTCGATCGACATGTCGTCGAGCCAAGACAAATCGCCGAAGGGCAAGACCGCCCAAGGCAAGGGCAACAAGCGCAAAGCCGCCGACCAGGCGACCGCCACCTCGTCACCCCAGCCGCAGCCTCCGCGCAAGGCAGCCACCAAGGCCTCCGACCGCGCCGTGGAGGCCGCTTCCGGCACCACCACCACCGCCGCAACCACCACAACGAAGGCAGGCGCCGGACCTGCCCTCGCTGCACCCGGTACCCGGGCCTCGCGGCTCACCACAAGCGGCCCGAACCGCGGACCGCCGGGCTACGACCCGTCGCAGCAGCGCGAGACGGCCAGCCAGGGCCTGGACCGCATAATCCGGGAGGCCATCGCTGCGCCGCGCGCGCCGCTGCCGCGCGTGCGGGCGCCGCTGCCGAGCGGTCGCCACCCGCTGCCCACGGGCCGGATGACGCCGGCGGAGAAGGAGAAGGAGGAGGTGGAGAAAGCGAAGATGGGAATTGAGGAGGAAGACGATGAGGAGGATGAGGAGGAGTAGGGGGGGTAT
>JAMAJW010000126.1:32558-68458 GCA_023628855.1 Coniochaeta sp. PK30-01 | reverse complement strand
CCCCCTTTGCCCCCACACCTCGCATCGCAGAATCCGCTTAAACGACGGATGCAGAAGCGCAGAAGTCGATCTACACGACCCTGTTATGTGCCCAGGCGCCCACATTAAGCTCCTGTGTACTCATGGTACCTTAGCATGCTTACGCAGTACTGTGGTAAGCACATCATCTAAGCCAAGCCTCGGTTTGGATTCCTTCGCGGAGAATCGAACACCCAATCGGCCACATCGCAAACAGCGTTTTACCGCACGCGCGGACACGTGGGATTATCAACGGGGTCAGCCAAAAGCCCTAACTCCCTGAACTCCTACCGATGTGAGCGGGTTTGAGTGTGCCATCGGCGACAAAAGGCTCGCCGTCCCCGGCGTAGCAGTCAGAGCAGTCAAGGCGCACAGAACGGCCAAAATTACCCAGACCGGGTTTGGAGTTCGGGCTCTTGTAATCGCCCGCTCCGTCAGCAACATCTTTTTTTCTTTTCTTAGCGTTTCTAGACTTCTTCCTGGCGCACGCACACCACCCCAGCCTCGTCACTTTGTTTGGTACGCCAAGTAGCGTTGCATGGCCCTGGAAGGCCAAGGGTTGGCCAAGCACGAGGACAAGACATAACCTCACCATCTGGATTATCCGTGGACATCGGAGCGGTGTCAGGTACAATAATCCCCGCCTGCGACGTTTGGTTTGCGCGCGTCCGCGGCTTCGGCGCCCTAGATGTCAACCGTCCCGTGCGGTTGACTCCCTGATCGGACGGTCGGACAGTCATCAGGCTGGAGTTCCCCTGGACCCCTTTAAGTTCCCAGACGCCTGACAAGCACGGATCGACGTTGAATCCCGAATTATTCTCTTTTGTCGTTTACCCGTACCATCAGGGAATATCAGAATTATCTTGCCCCATATGCATAACATGCCAGCTACCCCAGTATGCTTCTGCATGGGGCTTTTTCTATGATCAGATCATGTGGTCATGATTCCGCTTTCTGGACGATCGTTCGAGCAAGGGACAGTACTGTACTATACCAAGTCCGTGTTATCGCGGATTGTGTAAGCGGACTTCGAAAAGCCCCTTTGACAGGACGGGCTCTGTTCCGCTAGATATGCAGCCAAGGCATCCATCGAGCGTACCTAACCCTGCCAGAGCATCAATGATGCACAATTGTCAAAGTAGCTGGGTAGGTACTGTTGGATACACGTATAGACGACCACACTACTGTGGTTGATTAGACGGACGGCGCAGGGGGGCGCTGCATATCAGTACTATGCAGTACGTAGGCTGGCACAGCAGGTACTTGGCAGTACTTAAAACTGCCGGATACGGGATAGTGGACATCCGAGGCGTGTTTGTGCTGGCGATAGCTTCAGCACATACTGGGGTAAACAAAACGATGCCCGTTATGCTCGCTTCCATACCCCCCTTCTCCGGGAGCTCGTCGAGCCTTTTGTGCTCTGCGGGGGAGCACGAGTGTATAAATCGAATGTAACCCAGCACATCAGGTACCGCGAGGCCGAAGAGACATCAACCTGCACAAGGACTTCGCCCGGACGTAACTCCGGTGGTTACGACCGGACGGCCGAATAAGACCAACAAGCTTCAGGATGATGGCTGACTGCATAGCGCACGCGCCTGTCATCTGACGGACGGGACATACGAAAGTCTTTTCAGTCGGTGGCAGCCGGCCAGCTGGTCAGCTGCATTCTGGGAAACTCCGCCGTTGCTCCGGCCAACTCGCCCGGAGCTGTGGTGGTCTCGATAAGGAACGCGCGCGGCTTGCGACGCTTGAACTTCGTGCGAACCGCAAAGTGTGAGATGCTTACCTCTACGCATAGAGTTGCCGTATGTGGAGATTCCTCGGCTGGTTTTCTTTCATTTTTGTTTTGTGGATTAGTCTGAACTGATTTTGACTAAACAAATCACCGTGTAGATGGTTATTAGTGCCACCGATGTCGAGCCGAGTACCGAACAAGGTGATGACTTTTCAACGTGATTAGAAAGCCACAGTCCGTGATTGAAAATCACGGGAGCTCGAACAGCTCAAAGTTTGAAATCCCATGTTTTCGCTGAGTGGCCCTGGGAAGTGGGAGGGGGAAAAAAGCATCCCACTTTCCAGCTGTGCGGCAGGCAGGTGCGCCCTGTCGTACCTACCCCGCACTCCACATTTCTGGTGTCGCTGGAAACTTTGGGATCAGAACATCGCATTTCTCCATCTCGACGACACTTTCGCGTCTTCAGCCCTCAATTGCGCACAACTCACGTGCACCAAGGGATCGTCTTCGAGCGTTACGCCGACCTCTCGGGCCTGTGTGACCACGGCCTCGCCTTGTCGGAGCTCCGCCTTGCGGTCAGGCCAGTGACCCTTAAATTGTTCGCTCTTCCTGTTGCCAGGAAAGTGAGGAGTCATTTGGGAAACCGCTATACGACGGATGCGATTGGATCTGATTGCTTCTCGGGACGCGCACGCAGTATGCCGCACAAGCAGTGAACCCTGACCGACCCCAAAACGCCCTGTCATCAACGGCTTAATCCACCTCCCCGGCGCTCGTCGAGTGGCTTGTCGCGACACTGGCAATTGGGCACATCGCATTCTCAAACATCTCCGAGGATCTCGAGAAGAAGAGGGTCAGCAGCCTCAACTGTATGAGCCTCTTTGAGATGCGTCACGCCTGCTGCACCACATACATAGACTAGACCCTTTGCATCCATGTGTCGCTAAAAGACCCTGGGTGATCCCAATCTGTTTTACGTCAGGCCACCTTGAAGCCAAGGTTGGCCTAGATTGCCTTTACATCATAGTCAGTCGACGGGCAGCAAGCCGCAAAACTTAACGGTGCTGCACTTCCAATAAAAAGGCGAGCGAGTGCGAGCTTGAAGGGGAGAAAAAAGTGTGTGGGTACCATAGTCTGCCGACTGGTCGGAGATCGGGGTAACAGCGAAACGGCCGTGGCGCCGAGAGCTCGATTACTACAACCCCAAAGCCAACAGGGCCAAGCAATGGGTCGTCGACCAACCACGTGTGGGATGAGGTTACACACTATCGCTTCTTGGCCGTCAGTTACAGTCATCCTCACCTATGAAAGATGGGCGTTTGGGCGCAGTACCGAAACCTTATGCGTGTACCTAGAGGAACCTCGAGGGACTTTGGACCCCTTGTGCAGCTTCCCAGCCACTGGCTGACGAGCGGCACAGCGAGCACCTCTTGCTTCTGGCTTTCCCAGTAACAATGCCGGTGCGGCTCCGATGCTACTACCAAGACTGGGCACAATGCTTATCATTTCCTCCTCGTCTGTACGCCTTTTGCAAGATGCGTATCTGACAGAGCTGGGGACAGCTCTGACTACGCTTACATACGGCCCAGAAGCTGACGGTCTGACTCGACTCGGGGCAGTGGACGAGTTGAGATGGGTTGGTTTAAGGTTCTGATGCTAGCGCTGATGCGAATAGCTTCCAGGTGATATTTGCCATTGATCATGACCAGAATCAATTCCAGGAATCGCATCTGCCCCAGGACCAGCTCGTAGCAATCTGAGGTGAGTATATACTGCGGATAAGAGTTTCCGCATCCGACTCATGGCCTGGCAGCGGAGTTAAGGTAATATGACCTGTATAACACAGGCAAGGAGACTGTCAGCAAGTTCAACAGGCCAATATCACCATCTTGCCAGCGCAAGTTTGCAGTGTACCACCGTACCCAAAACGGCATATGGTCGCGATCGACAGTTTCGGACTCCATCTGTCCTAACGTCAGCAGTAGCGTTCCTTCGAATCCTCTGGTCAGGCATAGTTGCATACTTGATTACATACAGTACATGGCCCCCAACGCCTCGGAAGGGGGGTTGTCATCACCGCAGATCCATTGTGCGCGTGCTGGTCAATAAGCGCCTGTTGTCCTACATGGGGGCAAGTGGCACGCTCTGGTCCCTCGCCGCCTCGCGCCTCCGACCTCCGACCTCAGCCACGGGGTGATGGCTGACGAGTTCGTACCCGAGATTGTCAATTCCGTGCCGTAATGTGGGTTCCTCGGGTAGCAGTCTTTCGCCGCGCTTCCGCGCCGCGCCAAGCCGGGCGTTATGCCGGTCTTTCGGTCCCTGAGTCAGGACCTTCGGATCAGAGCCCCGTCCGCAGGCATTTCTTGAAATCGTGTTGGTTCGGACTTAGCCTTTTTTTTTATACTGTGTGTTTCACGAGTCGGCTTTTGCAACATACAGAGCATGCATGCTATCCCTCTTCCCCTTGGCATTGCCAATTGGCACGACAATGACCTCGGCAGGGCTTACTCAAACCGTCTTACGGTCTCTCCGACAACCAAGGCACTAAGTTTCCGCCGACTGTGATAACAGAGGCTCGGCCGACACCGCTCCGATTTTAGTCGACATGGGAGGCTCTGAGTAAGAGAATACGTGAGAGTCAGGCCGCGCGTTATGGCGGTACCCTTGCCGTGTGACCGCTCCGCATCGTTGCGGAGACACCGCGAGAATGCGTGATGCAGTCCTGTCGCATGTTGTTCATGATCTCGGTATGCGATATGGGCGGTTTGGGGCTTACAAAGGCCCCTGCTTGCGTGCGATAACCTGGGATTGCTCAGATAAGGGTATCGGACCTGCTATGGGGAGCCGTGCTGTGACGCTGATAGGACATCCCTGTCCTGTCCTGGGTTGACGGCTTCCTTCCTCTTTACTTTCTTGGCGTAGTACGCCTGGATCTGTGTGGAAGGTAGATATCAGTGTAGCGTCGCCATCCATCACCAACTGGCGCGAGCATGAGCATGGGATACACAGCACTGTGGGCAACTTTGGAGCTATCGTAACGAGGGGCATGAACATTCCGATGCTGCATCATGGCTCTCGTGCACATCCATTGGCTTGCTCGGACCCCGGCTGTATGAACGAAGCTGAGAGTTGGTTTGCGACTGAACCATAACCTTGGGGTTAGCCATATCAGTCATGCGGACCATCTTACAGGTAGAGTTCTGGTGCCACTCGGGGGCCGCGCGATTATATGCTCACTGCGTTCTCGACCCTCTGTTGTCGTGGCCTCGCTTGTTCTCCTGGGCATGTCTCTTAGAAGTGTCCGAGAGAGGAGATATCCGCATAGGGGAACATGTAGCTAATAGCAAGCATAAACAGTGTACTCGATTCCTCGAGACTGTTCTACCTGCTTGTGACTGTAGAATACATGACTGAATCCACCGCCAACACCTCCGCAATACACTAGTCCGCCCATGCGACTGCCTTCATCCATTTGTTGTATCTGCCCACAACAACCGGCGTACAATGTCCTACACACCCTTGGCCAGCCCCCGAGGCCGGTTCATGTTGCCGTCGTCCAGTCCCACGATATCCTCTAGTGGCTCGTGAGGCCATACAATCAACCTCTCAACGTCTGGTTCCGTTCAAAGCTTCGGCCGACGCGCTCTATCCAAGTCAGCCACTGGAGACAGCTCACTTCGTTTCCGCTTGCCTCGGCCCTTGCTGTCCCCCTCCTCCTCCTTCTCTCCCGTCTCATTTTCGTCCTCTCCCACCTCATGCTCGTCCTCTCCCCGTGCCTCCTCATCCTGGCCAGCACCAACACCACCCTCTTTCATAACCGCGGCTGCAGAGACCACCCGTCTCGTAGCCCTCTCCCACCGCTCCCGCGCCGCGGCCGAGCGCTCCTCGACTTCGGCGGCAACGGTCGGGTTTGGACAGGAGGAGGTGGTGGCCGCGTTCTCGACGCTGAGGGCCAGGTACTCCAGCGCCGAGGCCAGGAGCTCCTGGGCGTCGACGAGGTGCTCTTGGGAGGAGGAGAGGTGCAGCCGGTTGGTCGGTGACGGTGGGGGGGCGGAAGGGGTTGAGTAGAGGGGTGCCGGCTCGGGGGACTCGGACTCGGACTTGATGGGGTTGGGGGAGGGCATTGTGGCGCTCTTGGATGGGATGTTGTTGGGGTGCTGAATTGGGATGCTGGGAGGGGTTGGGTTGGCGAAAGATTGTAGGTTGTGTCCGGTCGGTGGTGGAAGGTAGGCTGTCGTCTTTTTGGTGGTGGAAGTTATGCGCGGAAGTTGGGGTTGAGAAGGACTATGTGCCTGAGCTGGCCATGGTCTGCTGGAGTTGAGTGCTTCTTTGCGAGAGACTCTGCGGGAAGAAGGTCGATATGGCGGAGATACGCTGTCGACAGGCGATGAGTCGAAATGTTTGTTGAAGAAATTGAAAGGGAAGGTGCTATTGACTGTGCCAAAATCTGAAGAGCAGGGGAAGGAAGGGAGGAAGGAAGGAAGGAAGGAAGAGAAACCAAATCGAGGCCAAGGAATTCTCACAAACCCTTGAGCGGTGACCGGTCGGTGAGTTGAGGCAATGATCACTATGAAGCTACCGCTATGGTGACAGCTTGGTACCGGCAGTACAAAAACACACTCGCTCCCATCACTCTAGAACTCCTGCCTGAAGAAAAAGCGCGGACAGTGGCAGATTCATCACTTTCATCACATCACCAATGTTCCTTTGATGTCTCACAATCGAACTCACGTTTCTATGGCTGCCCATCAGAGACGACCATCAGCTTGTCTCAGCTCTTGTTAACTTTCTTGAAGTGCTACTTCACTGCCTCGGCTTTCATCCACCGAGATCAGTGAGCATCACTCGCAGTGCCGTGCTTTCTCTTTGCTCTCAATGCTGTAACTGCTACGACGGTTCTCGGATACGACAAGTGCTGTATGATCGTGGGGAAAGCAACCAGACGTGAGCTGAGCATCTATTCTGCACCTAATATTTTGACTGACTTCTCGATAGAGGGATCAAAAAGGATGGGAAACAACATCTCGTCAGAGCGCGAGGGCTCTTCAAGCCCAGGGAGCTCTCCGCCCGCAGAACGCTGGACAGCCGCTAGAGGACGAGCGAGTGGCTTTGGCCCTCTCAACCACGCCGAGGCGTTGTCTCCGCACCAACTACCGGTGTCGAGCTTCCCGCAGGAACCGGCAGATGTCTACTCGGGACCTCAGCCGGGCAGGAACATGACCGCCTCCGCCAACAAGGAGAACGCGAGGCCAATGAGTCGCGATACACTGACACCACCCTCGAAACGACGCAAGACGCATGCGGAACTCGCAGACTGTTCGGGGCGATCCAGCCTCGTCGGTGCCACACCGCATGGTGTTGCTGCTCTCGCTCCGGCGGCAATTAAGGGCCAAGCCACAGTCCCAGACGGTAGCTCATTGCCAGAACCCGAACGAACTGTCTCGAGATCCGTTGCCAACATGCCTCGCCCTGGCGGAGGCGGCGGGCTTGGCGTCAAACGCAAAGGACTTGCCTGCATGACTTGTCTCCAGCACATGGGCTCTTCCGGAAGTAAGAAGCGTTCCTTCGCGTGTCGAAACCAGCCCGGCCAAGGGCGTAATGCACCCTGCCAGCTCTGCCGAGATATGGCACAGGACTGTCGCCAACGTGAGTAGCCGCCACAACGCAAATAAACCCTGACTAGTGAAATACATAAACGGACGAGCGGGCTAACTCGATTCTGGTTTTGGAACAGCGCCTGCCGCGATTAAAAAAGCGGCATGTGCCTTACAGTTTGTATGGGAGATAGCTGATATCCGTCGCGCCAGAACCATCAGTCGCGCCTGGAAGATCTACTCATACCAGCTTAAGGAACACGAGATGGCGGAGGCGAGACATCGAAATAGAGCCGTACAAGCCCCTACCACCTCTGCCTCGACCAGCGCCAGAAAGACCGTCCAGCAATCTGGCCCACCAGCTCAAGACACTGCAGAGAGACCTCTCAGCCCTTTGGGGTCCACTGGCGGCAGGGGCGAGATCCTGCTTCATCCCGCCCAGGAAGTTTCGCTACCAGACGACCAAAACCCCATTGGTAAGGATACATCAAAGGAGTCACGCTGGGTAGCGTCTCGCCGAATGGACGCACAGCGGTCGTCGGATATCGAGAACGAACCTCCTAGTTCACGATACCGCTCCATCGATATGCCTGTATCTTGGCCAAGAAGTGGAAAAGGGCGCGATGACGGCCCTGACACAAGCCAGAAAGCCACCCGAGCGGCGAAGTCTGCATGGCCCGAGCACCCCCCTAAACCAGAATGCCCAGAAACGCCAGCGAGGTCGAAAGACAGCGAGGAGACAGAATCGGCCGGCTCCGAAGACGAGCTTATGTACTTCGCAGAACTGGTGGATGCTGCTGCCGAGTCGACCGAGGACGAATACCTCCCCGACGAGTCGAGTGAGAGCTGTGGAAGCTCTGATTCCGAGTGATCAAGAGCTGGCGGAGGATGCAAAGACACCTCAGACGGCCTGTACTCACTTGGAGATGAACGAGATATCGTAAGCACTGATTTGAGCAGAACGGAGATCAACCCAGTCAAGAGGTCATACGAAGGAAAGAGGGCTACTCGATCTTCTCGGCCTACGTTGCGCAGGAGAGGTGACAGTATGTTTGGGCAGTGTCTGATTATGTTGGGCTTTGTTTGTTGCTGTATCGCACATGTGCAGTACATACTTGTTTGTGTTATGCGTCACTTGATCTGATGGCCAGGGAGTCGAATTACGCTGAGCGAGAGACAGAGTTGAATGTTCCTCGCTGTCTTGATATAGACAAATCGCATAGCAATATGTATCATAGAGGCACTTGACTCTGTTCTTGTCTAGGCGGACCTGATAATATAAGCTGGAACCCGAGGAGTCAGGAAGCAAAGTTACTAGTTCTGCGAGGATAACTCGAGAGACTCAAATACTCTGAGGAGTAAGCAACGTGCTGAATGGTGACAGAACATCATTCTCACGGTTACCGGTGACTGTCTGCCATCCGCGATACCTGGGTCCAATGAAGAGTGATGTAAGTTCGTCATCTTATTGTGATAGGTGAAGAGAGGAGCAGCGGTGCCAAGCCTGAAACATGATGGAATCTGCCCCAAAATATCCCGTCCGGTTACTGTGGTTTCAGGCGACCAAGGTGTAACGTCCATTGTGCCAAGACCAGCCCGATGCTGCCGTGATCTGCGCGACCAGGGAGCCGCAAAGCTTGTTCCCCCTCGCCATCACATCCTCTGCTTGGCTGGTGACCGGCTCTGAGCGGTGATGGCTAAACTTGCAGTCATTTACCATACCAGGCCTACACAGCAGGCACATAGGATGGCAGCTAGAGTGCTCGACCGTGCATCTTCCAGGGCCAAGTTTCAACTCCCGGCTCCGACTGACGATCACGCCAAGCACTTCCCGACCTTCAGCTTCGCATCCTCTGAGAATCGGCCATGGAAAGCCAATCCGAAGCTGGCAGCTCTCTACTCCTCTGCAGCTCCTGCTCTCCAGGATCAGCGTGCTGTGAGCCAACTGCCAGATGCGAGCCTGCTGCTCGCAGAGATGAATGATGCCAGACAGCCAGTGAATCTATCGTCCGTCTTGATCACCAACTCCTGTGACCAATACCTCTCATTATCCCATCTCTCCTCGTTTTCCCACGATACTGTAATTCTTCGACTTGGATCTCTCCGGGTCGAATCATGCTTAATATCAAGTAACGGCCCAGAGCAACCCACTGGACACTCGTTTCCTCCTCTTCTGCAATTGCTCGCTTGCATTGGGTCCTGTATCAAAGCTCATACATATCTCGTAATTCTCCGCGTCCTCCCTTCGCATGCATGAGTTGAGCAAGTTTCCTTTTCACCCTCTCCTCCCCTCAAACTAGCTCAATCGAGCGCTCCTCAGCGGTGCCACACACACACACACACACACACACACACACACACACACACAGCCCTAGGACGTGGCCTCACATACACACCACAAGTGACCACACAGTCGAGCAGCGATGGCGCCACCGCCGCTGTCCTCAACATCAACGCCAAGACGATTCTACACCCCCTTCATCAGCGGCGCCATATCAACAGCCGCCTCGCCCTTACAGTCATCCTTCAACCTCACGTGTCGGTCGCCGATACGTCCGTCCCATGACGTCGACGCGAAGAGCGGCGGCTCAACCGCAGCGAAGTCGCCATATCTCGAGCCTCCCAGCTTCGTCCCGCTCCATATCAGGACGCCGAACTCGCGAGTGATATGGGAGGGACGGGACGACGACGACGACGACGACGACGGAAGGAGCAGCATCATCTCGGACGACACGCCCACCGACCAGACATGGTTCCTGCCGCCGTCGTCACCGGGTAGCACGCCGTACCCGGCGGCGTTGCGAGCGGACGAGGGCAAACTCGGCGTCATATCGGCCATCAACATCATCGTCGGCAAGACAGTCGGCGTCGGGGCGTACACGGTGCCGTCCGCCATCTTCGCGGGCGTCGGCTCAGTAGGCATGACGCTCTCGCTGTGGGTCATCGGCAGCGTGATATCCTTCTGCGGACTTGCCGTGTACCTGGTATGTTCGCTTCTGCAAACTCTCTGCCAGAGGGTACCACATAACATACTAACCAACGTCATCTAGGACCTCGGCACTGCCATGCCGCGCAGTGGAGGCGAGCGCGTGTACCTGGAGCGCATCTTCCGACGGCCGTACATGCTCGCGACGTGCATGTTCATGGCCTACGTCGTGCTGCTCGGGTTCTCGACGCCCAACGCCATCGTGCTGGGCGAGTACGCCCTGTACGCCGTCGACGCCTCGCCGAACAGGTGGAACGTCCGGGCCATCGCCGTAGCCGCCGTCTCGGCGCTGTGCTACGTCCACGCCCGCCACCCGAAGCTGAGTCTCCGCCTCATCAACGTCCTGGGCGTGGCCAAGATGCTCATCCTCGTCGTCGTCATCCTGTCCGGCATCGCGGGCGGGCTCATGGGCGTCGGCGTCGACCGCGACGAGCTGCTGATGGGCCGGCGCCTCGACGCGCCGCTCTCGGACGACGACGACGTCGGTCCGCCGCGCAGCACCGCCCAGCGGAACTTCACCGACATCTGGGCCGGGTCGTCCACCCAGCCCTACGACTACGCCACCGCGCTTCTAAAAGTCATCTACTGCTTCCGCGGCTACAGCACGGCCAACCAGGTCCTCTCGGACGTCCGGGACCCGGTGCGGACCCTCAAGATCGCGGCACCCGTGGCCCTCACGCTCGTCTCGGTGTCCTACCTCGCGCTCAACGTCGCCTTCTTCCTCGTCGTCGACAAGGACGACTTCCGCTCCGCGGGCGTCGTGGCGGCCGGCGTCTTCTTCCGCAACGTCTTTGGTCCCGCGGCCGGATCCCACGTGCTGCCGCTGTTCGTCATCGTGTCGGCGGCGGGGAACATCGCGGCCACGAGCTTCGCGCAGGCCCGCGTCAACGAGGAGCTGGCCAAGGACGGGCTGCTGCCGTTTGCCGGGTTCTGGAGGACGGCGGCTGCTACGAACACCATGGGCGTCACGCCGGTGCACCCGGGCGCAGCCAAGGCCGCTCGTCGCCAACAACTCCCGCCCCGACCATCCAGCGACGCGGCGGGCCCGCTCCCGCCCCCTCCGTCGCGCGGCCTGCTGCTGCACTGGCTCGTCTCGACGCTGGTCATCGTCCTGCCGCCGCCGGGACGCATCTACAACTTCCTGGTCGACATTGGCGGCTACCCGGTCTCGGTGATCAGCGTGGCCGTGTCGGCGGGACTGCTGTACCTGCACTCCGCCCAGGGGCCGCCATCCGAGGAGGATGGGGAGGCGGCCGGGTGGAGGTCGCCGTGCCGTGCTCCCCGCGCCGCGGTGGCCGTGTTCGCGGCGAGCAACTGCCTGCTCCTCGTGCTGCCGTGGATACCGCCGCGGAGCGGGAGGGGGGAAGACGAGGGGTTTCCGTGGTTCGCGTACCCGGTCACGGCGCTGGGTGTGTTGGGGGCCGGGGCGGCGTGGTGGGTGTGGTGGCGGTTTGTGGGGGTGGGGAGGAAGAAGGCTAAGGCGTGGGAGATGGGAGGGAGGAGAAAGAACGGGCTTCTGCTGGGGCTTGACGAGGATGAGGATGATGGATGATGGATGATGGGGAGGAGAGAGCGGAGGGGAGTATACCTGTCGTGGATATGGGGAAGGGGACGACGGGTGCGGGCGTGAGGGAGATGTCTGTTAGATAGAGCGCACTACAAGCCATGGCTAACTGCACCGTGTTACCGAAGTTACATGGTAGTATCGTGTAAGAATGAAGGAACAACCGCCTTGGAATACGAGGGACTGTGTCAAAATCAGATACAGACTTCCAACCCTACCTTCATACCAAAAGTACCACAGTAGATAGAACAGGATGATAACCCAAAAAGAAGAAAAAAAAGAAAGGCAACTCTTTTCGAGTTGGTTGGCGCCATCCGGGGATTGAACCCGGGACCTCTCGCAAGCTAGGCTTTAGGGTGAACCCTAAGCGAGAATCATACCGCTAGACCAACGGCGCTATTTGATACTATACTACAACCGTAATGAGGCATATGTTGGCGAGTTCAGCGAGGTGGAGAATACACGCAGCGCATCTCAGACTGTTTCGTGCTTTCCTTGTTCTCTTTTGCAATATTGGAATACTGCTTCCAATCGCAGACAATCATCACCTGCTTTACGCGTACGTAGTGTTGGACTTGTTTGCGCATGGTATTGCAGCCAGGACTGCCATCCATCGGCTCAGGCATTATGGTGCATGAGCAGTGTGGCCAAACAGTTGTGTTGTGCCTTAAATCACCTGCCTGGGAGCCCAAAGGTGTTCACTTCGTATCCAGATACAGAGAGTTACGCGGCCATCCTCATCTGTACGTCAATTACTTGAAACGCGTTGGACGCTCCATCGACACCGACATGCAGGTGGCATATAGACCGCTTCTCGGCCTCTGTTCTGTCTTGTCTGGGTTGATTTGATGCTTGACCACCAGGTACAGCTCCTTAAGGATGACAGACCTACGTCTGATGCAACGTCTACTCAGTGCTTGCAAATGGCAAACCCGAAAATCCTAAACATAGCAAGGCATGATCGGGGGGTTTTGTCGTGATATCCAGGGTTCTGATCTGAGAATGTCGTTGTGAACAAGAGCAATGCCGGTGGTGTGGAATTCCATCGAGGATTACCCCAGATCAGAGGATGCTCGGCACGCTAGAATGTCTAATACCCCTGAAGACAGGGGGCCGAGGCTCAGTCTAGACTGGACCACGTCAAATGACTCTGGGCAGGCAGAGCCAGGGCACACACACAGGAATGCCGGTGGTGTCGCAACCTGCCTGCTGTGGTCTGTCGGGGACACGTCGAGGAGATGTTGTAGAGAGGAGACTGCACACCGTAGCGTCACCACTACGGTACGTTATATCTCGTTATATCTGATCATGTTCATAAAACAAGCTTTTCAATCAAATTTGGGACGTGTGCATAGCCCAATCCAATATCGTGAGAGAATTGGCACCATTCGCTGGCTGGCTGGGAAAGCAAGGTTGCAGCGGGGGATATTGAAAAAGCTACGCGTGGCGGTGCAGCTGAGGAGCCCTGATGGTTTGTGTTGGAGCCAGGGAGCATGGGGGGGGACTGGGGAGCTTAATTTTGGCGGGTCGCGAATCAACAGGCGTGACCCTTTTCTCGTGCAGATCAAAAGCTGTCTTTGCCCTCTGTCTGTCCTCTCTGTCGACGATTTGATCTCCAAGACGAAGAGTTATTACTCTTCTCATCGCTTACCATCGCTCCTTCGACATTGGCATATGCTGCATATCTACCTTACCTTAGCCTTTTTTTATTTTAATAGTGCCTCTGCTTTGAGTAGCAGGTAACGAGGCCTCTTCCGAATCAACCATCGGTTTACACAGTAGCGAGCGGTTGTGGCGACATCACCGCATCACGTTCCTTACAGGTTTGACGACAAAAGGCAATTCCCAAACCTGCGATTACGACGAAAAGCCCGTCCAGAAATCAATACCTGATTATTCGATCACGACGTCCCGATCTCAATAACCTGGGCATTAAACGCCTAGTTGCCGGAACAAGATGAGGCTACGACACCGAAGATCGCCGCTGCTGCTGCTCCTCATCCCCTCCCTCGCCGCCAGTGCCGCGCTCGCGTCATCGACATCCGACGCCCGAGACGCCCGAGCCGACACTGACATCGGCGCCGCGGCCGCCTTCCAGGAGAGCACCAATTCCGGCTCCACCACGGGCAAGAAATACGATGTCGGCACAAAGGACGCTCCCGTAGACGGCAAGGACGGCCGGCCGCACGAGGGCCCGTTCGTCGAGATCGACAACCTGAGAAAATCCGAGACGGGAGACTCCAAGAAGGACCGTCCGCCCCTCAAGGACCGCCCCAACGACCCGACCATCGTCGACGGCCAGAAGATACCCGAGAGCAACGACGGCGTCATGTTCGACAAGGACCGGCCGAAGCCCAAGGAAGGGACCACGGGAACGGCGGGCGGCGTGAGCGAGAAGGACAAGACCCGCAAGGCCCAGGAGGGCAAGACGGGCGAGAAGGCCGAGAACAAGCCCGACCCGCCCAAGGAGGCGCCGCCGCTGCCGCACAGCGAGGAGGAGAAGATCATGGGCGGCGACAAGGACAGCAAGAAGGACAAATCCAACAAGCCGAAGGGCAAGACGGACGGAAAGGCGGCGGCGGAAGACGTGGTGGGACTTGATGTAAGGAAGATCTCTACTCAAGGTTTGCATTCCTCGTGGTACAACAACATTTGCTGACGTCCGTTCCCAGAGACCGGACGACCTCCCCGGCAAGACACACGACAAGTCTCCTCCCCTGCCCGACTCGGCGAACAAGGACCACCTCGACGTCACCAAGGGCACGAAGCCGGCCAAGACGCCGGTCGAGGTCGAGGCCGAGCCCGAAGGCATCATCCGCCCGTTCCACTCCTTCATCCTCTCGCTGACCATGATCCTCTTCTCCGAGGTCGGCGACAAGACCTTCCTCGTCGCCGCGCTCATGGCCATGAAGCACGACCGCCTCGTCGTCTTCTCGGCCGCCTTCAGCGCGCTCATCACCATGACCATCCTGTCCGCCGTGCTCGGCCACGCCGTGCCGACGCTGATCCCCAAGCGCATCACCAACTTCCTCGCCGCGGGCCTGTTCCTCGTGTTCGGCGCGCGCCTGCTGCGCGAGGGCATGGCCATGAGCCCGGACGAGGGCGTCTCGGCCGAGATGCAGGAGGTCGAGATGGAGCTGCAGGAGAAGGAGGACCTGGCGCGGAAGCAGGGGTCCCGCAGGAAGTCGGGCGCCGCTGTCTCGCCGTACGCGCTGGAGATGGGACTCGGCGCCAGCCGCAAGTCGCGGTCCAAGAGCCGCTTCCCGACGCCGCCGCGCAGCCCGTCCACGTCGCCCGACGGCCGGAGCCCGTCGCCGGGTAGCCGCTCGGCCATCGCCGGCTTCCTGTCGGGGCTGAACAACCTCCTGTCGCTGCTGCTGAGCCCCGCGTGGGTGCAGACTTTCGTCATGACCTTCCTGGGCGAGTGGGGCGATCGGAGCCAGATCGCCACGATCGCGATGGCGGCCGGCCAGGACTACTGGTGGGTCACGCTGGGGGCGATTCTGGGCCACGGGTGCTGCACGGGCGTTGCTGTCGTCGGAGGTCGGGCCATCGCTGGTCGAGTGAGCCTCAAAGTCGGTATGTCGTACTCCCTCTGCGGCGTTGCACGACACATTCTGCCCAGGCGGTTTCATGCTAACATGGCGGCTAGTCACTGTCGGAGGCGCGATCGCCTTCCTCGTCTTTGGCATCATCTACTTTGTCGAAGCCCTCTACGCGTAGATCATCACTTAATGTCGAGGCAATACCACCCTGTTCCTGCATGCTCGACCGGGTGTCTGCGTCTCCTCGACTTTTTTACATCACAATGTCTTGTAATTTCTGGTTGTAATACATGGCAGGGCATCTTCCCGCGAGCCAGGGTACTGGGAGGGCCTTGAGGCAACGGTTTGGACCGGTTGAAATCGCACACAATTTATGTATATTAATAAGGTAGCCAAGGGGGGTGGTTTCTGGCTGGACAACGGCACGTTATGGTAGTGCTGAGACTCGCATTGGCAGGAGTTGGACAACGGGCAAAATGCGGTTCAACGGTCGCTTTATATTACCTGGGAAGCAACATGAGATTATGGGCAGTGTGTAATGAAGTCTAAGTGAAGTCTGTTTCTCATCAAGGTTGTATAGTTTGACTGGGCGAGTCTGAACATTCTATGGTTGGTACGTACCGCTACTTCAGCCTCGCCTTGTGGAACCCCACCAACAAGGCTGAGCCCGGTTGAACTTTCTTCTGCTACAGCACCAAACACGCAGCTACCATCGACACTCCATTCCTCAGCGACCACCACCCACCTTACTTTATTTACCTTGACACCATTTCCACAAGCCAGACATCTCTCTATCCTAGGCCATCCAGGTCACTTCGACCCCCCCCCAAAGCAATCACAATGGCCGCCTCTCTCACCTTCCCCCGCACAACCTTCGCCAAGCTCTCGCCGCAGCCCTTCCTCCTCGCGAACCTCAACCCATCCGACCCCACCACCACGCCGGCCGTCCGCACCAACGGCCGGCTCCCGCGGCAGGCCCGCGTGCCGCGCATCTCGGCGTCGTCGCTGTCGCACGCGCACGGCAGCGCCGTCGTGCGCACGGGCGACACCACCGTCATCTGCGGCGTGAGGGGCGAGGTCCTGCCCGTGTCGAGCATCCCGCAGTACCGGCCCGCCGGAGAGCAGCCGGGGCAGGTCACAACGGGACGCGGGGAGCTGAGGGATTATGACTTGTTGGTGCCGAATATCGAGCTGGCGACGGGGTGCGCGCCGCAGTTGCTCCCCGGCGGACCGCCGAGCACGCTCGCGCAGACGCTGAGCACGAGGGTGTACGAGATGGTGCACTCGTGCGGCTTGGTGGACGTGGAGGAGCTGAAGATCTGGCACCGGCCTCAACAGTCGCAGCAGCAGACGCGGGACGGGGAGGGGGACGAGGAGATGGTGACGGAGGAGAACACGGAGGGTCAGGAGGAGGAGGGGCCGGAGCTGAAGGCCTACTGGACGCTGTACATCGACCTGCTGTTCGTGTCGCTGGACGGGAACCCGTTCGACGCGGCGTGGGCGGCGGTCGTGGCCGCGCTGCGGGACACGGAGCTCCCCGTCGCCGGCTGGGACGTCGACCGCGACATGGCGGTGTGCTCGCGGACGGCGAAGAAGAAGGGGCTTAGTGTCGCTGGGCTGCCGATCGCGTGCAGCGCGGCGGTGTTCCTGGAGAAGGACCAGGGACTGCACCTCAGCGCGCAGGGGAAGCATTGGGTGCTGCTCGACCCGGACAGGCTGGAGGAGGGCATCTGCCAGGAGAGCGTTACGGTGGTCGTGGATAGGAGCTCCGGGGAGACGAGGGTGAGGAGCTTGGAGAAGAAGGGGGGCGTTGTCGTCGGCCCGGAGCTGATGAGGGAGGTTGTTGGGATGGCGGAGCTGCGGTGGGAGGAGTTCAAGACGGCGATGCCTACGAAGTGACGGCATCATCACGAGCGGGGACGGGCGTGGTAGATAAAAGTTTTGGACCTGATAGATTGATACCCGGCATGCAAGTCATTGTACATCACATTGGCACACTACGAACTGCTTATGGTAATGTGTCTTGTGCCACCGAGTCTGATTGTGTCCAGACTATCGAGATTGGCTAGACCACACCCCAAACACGCATCATGGGGACGCCTAGGGATCCGACACATATTGATCACGTCAAGCAGGTCAATGCCAGCCGGCGCACTTCCAATATCAGACAGGTATTCCCCAGACAGGTATCCCACAGACAGGTATCCCCCAGACAGGTATCCCCCAGACAGGTAGATATCCCGCAGGATACAGCACAGGCTCAGAATGTCTCGACACTTCGACCCGCCCTCACAGGTTGTGATTCTAAGGCAGGAGATACGGGAGGAGAATAAATCGATCTGCCGCTCAACTTTGAATCACCTACTGAAAGGCAATCCCGGTCCACAAAGGCTGTCGGGTGCAAGCAGCAGATCACGTACCTTGTTGAGCGGATGGTTGAGAAAGAGAAAAGAAAAAGTCGGAAATATTTTTCAACCAAGATGATACCTCTCTCCAGGCTTAGCTAATAGCCCCGTCTAATGCATTGGCGGGGCATCCCAATACCGGGGTATTCTTTTACCGAGCTGTCGAGAAGCAACGCTAGACACAATTGAATTTTCAACTTCACGTCCATAAATTCTGCTTCCCTTCATTCTCTCCTCCTTCCACCATACCTGCTTTCCATCAAGACTGTCACAACCGACCGTCGCTGCCACCCAACACAAGATGGAGTCTCTCAGTGACACCGTCTGGGACGTGGTCATCTGCGGCACCGGTTTGCAGCAGTCTCTGCTTGCTCTGTAAGCTACACTTTCGTCCCGGCGGCGCTCGCGTTCATGGTCGTGTCTCTCTTTGCAACCGTTCTGACCGATCCAGGACTAACCTCCAATGAAGATCTCTGTCACGCTCGGGAAAGAAGATCCTACACATCGACCCCAAAGAGTACTATGGCGGTCCGGACGCGGCGTTCAGCCTGCAGGAAGCCGAGGCGTGGGAAGCTGAGCACACGTCGTCCCCGGCTGCCAGCTCCTCCATCTTCAGCTCGGCCAACATAACGCGGCCGTCCGAGGGCGCCGGCCTCTCCTCGTCGCGATACTACTCCCTCGCCCTCTCCCCTCAGATAATACACACCAGCTCGGCCCTCATTTCCCAGCTCGTCTCTTCCCGGGCATACCGCCAGGTCGAGTTTCTTGCCGTGGGCTCCTTTTTCATCTTCAAGCCGGCGCCAGACCCCTCGTCTCAGACCCCACCAAGCCTGACCCGCGTGCCGTCTACGCGAGAGGATGTGTTTTCGACCACCGCAATCGCTGCTCGCGCCAAGCGGTCGCTCATGAAGTTTCTCAAGTTTGTCCTCGACTACCGCAGCGAAGCGAACAGCGCGGTCTGGCAGCCGCGAGCCGCCGAGCCGCTCAGCGCGTTCCTGGCCGAGCACTTCAACCTCGACGCCGAGCTGCAGGCGTACGTCCTCGCGCTGACGCTGTCGCTGGACGGGCACATGGCTACAGAGGACGGACTGGCGACCATCCACCGGCACCTGACCTCGATGGGTGTGTTCGGCCCCGGCTTCGCGGCCATCTACTCCAAGTGGGGCGGCACGAGCGAGATCGCTCAGGTGGCTTGTCGGGCGGGCGCCGTGGGCGGCGGCATCTACATGCTCGGCACCGGCATCGAGAGCGTTGCCGAGCGGTCTGGAGACGCGGGCGAGCTGGTTGAGATCCAGCTGTCCAACGGGACGCCGGTCAAGACTAAGCTGCTCGTGCGCGGCGGCGAGGAGAGGGCGGCGGACGGTGCTCAGGAGATCAGCCGGCTCGTCGCCATCGTCGGGTCGCCCCTCGGCTCGCTGTTTGAGGCGGTCGTCGAGGGAGCTCCGGCGCCTGCTGTGGCTGTCGTTGCGTTCCCTCCGGGATCTGTCGCGACAGCGGACGGATCGGCGTCTGAGTATCCGATCTACGCATTCGCCCACTCGAGCAGCACTGGCGAATGCCCTACTGGAGAAAGTGAGTCTCAACATTTCCTCCATCTCCCTGTTTCCCTCCCCGAGTGACCTGATGATCCAAATCTTGAATACTTATCTACATTGTCTGAGCCATGTGCCTTGACGAAAACAACCTCTGACAGTCTGATTCACTCTCTCCACAAACATTTTACTTGTCTTGCAGCCCGTACCGATTGAGGACCCGAAGCTAACAGACTATTTCAGGCGTGCTCTACTTCACGACACTCGCCACCTCGACATCCAAGGCTCTCCTCCAGTCCGCCTTAGACTCGCTGCTAGCCGCACTGCGCGCCGGAGACGGCGAGACGCCAAGGTGTCTCTACCAGCTCTACTACCAGCAGTCGCGCGGCGCGACAGCCACAAGGGCGGATGGAAACATCCTGCAGCTCCCGGCGCCGTCCCTGAGCTTGGCCTTTGACGACGCGACGCTGGAGCCGGTGCGAGAGGCCTGGAGGGTGGCTACGGGATCGGCAGCCGACGGCGCCGAGACGGAGTACATGGTCTTTGCGGATAGGGAGCCCGTTGGCGAGTACGATGACGAAGACTGATGATGTCTCCATGTAAGAGAATCTGTTCGTATTAGTGTGCTGGATGATCATTAGCCGTGGCGTTAGGAGCTTGTGGTATGGGTCCGGCGTTGGATTCTAGTTGTAATGCACTCATCATTTCACCCATGTTCTTTTCGAGCATCCATTCATTTCATCCCACGAACTTTTATTGTGACTACCTTGAGCGCCATTCCATGAAGCTAATATGGGTATCTTGAACCAGTAAGAAATACCTCGTACCCGACAGCCAATATGATCTTTCTCCCGCAAGGCAGGCAGATGGCAGGTCCCACGAATGATCCCTCGTGTCCTAATGTTGACCCCCCATATCCATCCATGCATGTGTGCCCCCGGTGTGGGAGAAAGATGAAAACCCCGAAAATTCAACGCGTCGAAATGGCCGTGCCGTCTGAAGCAAAAACAGCGCGATATGAGACCCCGATATCCCATCCATGCAAATTGCGTCCGTGTGTGCGTCTGTTGTGTCCCATCCCCCTCCAGGCCTGGATACCGTCGAGTGATATGACCCTCCTCGTGTGGCCCTCGACATCCTGGTTGAACTTCACAACCTGACGTCTGAACAGCCCTCAACCTTGCGTAGGAGTCCCTACCCACGAGACCTCAAGCCAAGTCGAAGGGAAAAAAAGAAAAGAAAAATTCACCTCAGCTGGTGGTTGTGCATCAGACACCAACCACCCCCTCATCCCCATCTCCCTCGTCACTCCTCCGCCGCCGCCACGACGACCACCACCACGCCCACCCGAATAGTCCCAAACGGCACCCCGGCCTCCGCACCCTCCTGCTCGACCTTGACCACCCCCCGGGTCGCGAGCGCGAGGACGTGGAAGAAGGCCTGCGCCGCCACGGCGCGGCTGGTGGCGTCGCCGTCGCCGTCGCCGGCGAAGAGGGACTCGAAGTCGACCCAGCCGCGGCCGTCGTCTCTTGTCTCCCCGCGCTCTGCGGTGATGTCCTTGACGAAGGACAGGAAGTTGCGTCCTTCCTGGTCGAGTGCGGCGTGGGTCGCCTGCGAGGTACGCTGCTGCGCGTCGTCGTCGTCTCCGCGGATGGAGGAAGGGTGGTGGTGGTGGTAACCCGCGTCGGAACCGAACGGTGGCGCATCATTGTCGCTGGAGAAGCGCTCGATGGGAGGCAGGCCCGAGCCCGAGCCGGCTCCGCGGCCGTGGAGCGGGCTGGCGCTGACCTGCCGGCCTGTCGTTGTTGTCCGTTTGACGCCGCTGCCGCCGTGGGCGGAGGAGCCGGCGAGGGAGGCGGAACCCGGCGGTGCTCGGTTCCAGGGGGCCGAGATGTCGGCCGACAGGGCGGAGCCGGGCGCCTCTCGGCCGAGCTCGGTGTCGGGCTCGAACATGGGCATATCGAAGTCGTTGTATTGAATCTGGGCGGCGGCGGCAGGGTCTTGTGACCGGCCGGCTTGCGGGGTGTCGTCGTCGTCGTCGTCGTCGTCCAGGCGTGCGCGGACGCGGCGGTCCTCGAGTTCGGGGCCGAAGGCTTCGCCTGACGTGCGACGGCGGCCGCGGAATTCTTCGGCTGCGGAGGGGCTGTCGAGGACGAAGCCGAGGATGGCGCGTTGGAGGCCGGCGCCGGCGAAGTGCTCGGCCAGCGGGTGCAGCAGGCGCGGGACGGGCGTCGGCTCGCCGACGTGGGCGATGCCGAATCCGAAGGTGAGGTCGTAGGCGGTCTTGCGGGCTTGGCCCTGCGTGGCCGGACGGGCCGTCTTGCGCGCCTCGTCCGAGCGGGCGGAGTACTCCCTCGTCCAGGCGTTGATCTGGCTCCGGCTGATCATGGTCTCGCGGTCCGGGCGGATCGTGACGCGTCGACGCTGTCTCCGGGCCGGCGCCGCGGCGACCGAGCTGCTTTCGTGCAGGTCCACGTCGTTGGACCGCCGCTGGGGGAACGCCTCGGCGTCTGGGAGGAGCATGTCGTCGCCCATGTCGACCGTGATTTCGTTATCTGGCTGCGGCACGAATGGGGCAGGTGCGTTCTGCTGTCCGTCTGGGGCTGCGGGATCCGAGGGCAGGAGCGGCAGCTCTGGCAGCTGGGGCTCGTCGGCCAGGACAATGTTTCCGTCGCCGTCGATGCGGATGCCCCAGTCGTCGTCCATCACGAGCGGTTCGTCTTCCTCGCCGGCACCGATGCCGCCCGCGCCGCCGTAGCGCGACGGCTTCTGCGATGACATGCTGTCTCGACCGAACGGTGTCTCGAGCTGGTGGAGGCCGCGGAAGCTGCCGCCTGGCGAAGCTGAGATGTGGATGGCGGCGCGGCCGAAGGGCGATCCGAACGAGCCGTCCGCGGTGTGGGGAGACATCTGCGACGACGTCCTCTGCGTGTTGCTGAGGCTCATGTTGGCGATCAAGATGTTTCCGTCGTCGTCGAGGCGGAAATCCGGGAGTTGGAAGTCGGGCTCGAAGGCTGGGTCGTCCAAGATGACCAGTTGATCGCGCCTGCCCCAAGTCAGCAACAAAAGTCTTACAGCAGTGAACTATTCGGAGAGAGAGAAGGGGACCTACTTCGCCTTTCCGGCCTGCGGATCAATGCTGCTCGTGCCCCAGACGCGGAAGAAGGTCTGCATGTGGGACTGCACCTTCTCGACGTCCGTGAGCATGTAGGTGCACTGCTGCTGGTACACGCGCGAGACTCCGTAGAGGAGGTTGCTCTGGAGGCGCAGGGCGATGGGCGCGCCCGGTCGGATGATGATGTCGCATGCTCGCGGGATGTTGACGCCTTGGATGGCCTTGCGAGTGATCTTGCGCGTGCTGGTGGATCTTGGACCGTTGGTTGCCACCAGCCTGGCAGGAGGGTCAGCTGTGGTGTCTGGAGCTTGATGGACAGCATCAGGGGCGCCGCTTACCATATGGTGGACACGCCATGCTGGGTGCTGGTGAGAACTGTGCGAGTGTCAGTTCAGCGAGTCAATTCTGGAGTGGCGTGGAGTGGCGTGGAGTGGCGTATGCTTACTCTCGTGGCTGTAAAACATGCTACTGCGTGAAGCTGGGTTCGCGCTCAGGACGCGTCTTCCTCTGCGTGTATGAAGGGAGGTCGTCGCCGTGAGGCTGTCACGGCGGTGGTATTGGACGTGATGAGAACTGCAAGACTTGACGCTATGGAGTGACGCGGTTGCAGGAGGACGAGGAGGTGGTTTGAACGGTGCAGAGGAGGATTAAAAGGAGGGAAATACGCGTTGCTGCCAGAGACGCGCTATATGTATGAGGATATGAGGATAAGATGTAAAGGTGAGGTGGCTACTGATAAGGGTCGTCGGAGGGTGGTTAGGTTGCGTGGGTGGGAAGAACTCGAGAGGTCGAGTTCAAGATAGGGCGACGCGTGAAGACGCGCTGGGGGGGCAAATGGACCGAAGGGCAGCACTCGAGGCGCGTGTCATTGCGTCTGTGAAGTCACTGTGACTCAGACGTGAGGCAGCTGTCCTCGGAGAAGGAAGGTGCCTCGCATCTCAAACGGGAAGGAACGGCCTGATCACCCAACCTCACCTTGACCCTCACCTTGACCCTCACCTTGACCCTCACCTTGACCCTCACCTTGACCCTCACCTTGACCCTCACCTTGCTTGACCTTGACCGTGATCTTGACCTCGACCTGACCTTACTGCACCGTTACCTCATCCAGTCTCTCCTTTTCTATACCTGAGCTTAATTCTCATCACGAACCTGTGGCTCAGCAAGGCAGCAGCAATAATGAAGTCAGCTTTCATACAACGAGTCCCCAGGATCGTTCACTTGTCTCAGTTAGTGCATCAAGTAGAACAAGACATACCAAAGACGAGTATCATACGTGTACCAGTTAGATTTACCATCGCCGTTATCTATATCACTGTCAGTTATATATTCAAATTGCATTGATCCCTCAAGAGAGTAAAGATTGCTCACCGTGGGCAATACCACTATCCATCTCCCCGTTCACGTCATCTTCCACTGGCCAGTCTCAAACGTGATCATCAGCTGAAGGCCAATGGCATAAACCATCCGAGTACTGCGTGCTGTTTCCAGAGTCTGACCTGTTCACATCCAAAGCACTCTGGCTGCTCAGTCAAGTGTGCGTGTTCATCCCAATGGTACATGTTTGGCCAACGGCAGCCAGTAATCTCCAAGATCCGGATCATCACGAGCAGAATGTCAAAGCAAAGGCGATAGATAGGTAAGTCATAACCACAGGTGTTTTCAATCTACCTCGGAAAAAATACATGTACTCAACACCCAAATATGTGAAATGGTATATCCAGTCTAACCAACCCCCTCTCCCGTCAACCCAGACGATGATGCAAAATGGCAAAAAAACAAACCCAAAAGAGAGAATAAGAAAACGCCAACGAGTCTCAAACAACGTCAACAATAAACCAAGGATGTAGACTCATTGCGTCCCGTATATACACAACATGACCTCATCCCTGGTAGGAGAGTCATGTTCACCAGGCAGACCAGGCAAAAAACAACCCCTACCTCGACTGCCACCCCGCAAGCATTTTAAGGCTTGGCAACCTGCTCCTTGCGGAAGAACTTGAAAAACCCAATGGGCAGCACCAGGTTCAGCGCCAGGGCAATCCAGAACCACGGCCGACTGAAGCCCGGCAGCAATCCCTGACTAAAGTCCGGAAACACGTCCCCGGGCCCCTCCCTGTCCGGCCCCACCGCGCGCGCGAGGATCGTCACCGCCGCGCCCAGGGCCTGCGCCCCGATCAGCGTGGCGGCGACGTGCTGCCGCGTCAGCGTCAGCAGCAGCACCATGCCCAGCCCCACGCCCTGGATGGTGTCGAGCAGGCCGAGCCACAGCCACAGGCAGCGGGACACGAAGGCCGAGGCCACGGCGCCGCCCACCCAGGGGAGGTACAGCCCGATCCCGGAGATGCCCCACAGCATCTGCGCCCAGCGCGGGGCGCCGAGGCCGATGGCGAACAGGGGCACGATCCAGGGGTGCGTCTGGGAGAAGCGGCTGAAGAGCCACAGCGACAGCGCCCAGAGCACGCCGAAGAAGCCGAAGGCGAGGAGGACCACGGACCACCCCGGTATCGCGCGGGAGTAGAAGAGGAACTCCCAGTTGCGGCCGTAGGGCGCGGACAGGAAGAAGTTCTGCACCGCGACGGTGAGGAAGAACCAGGGCACCACGTGCCGGCGGAGCAGGGAGCCGTAGAAGGACGGGATCTTGTCGGGCGACTGGCGGTAGTAGTCCGGCAGCCCCACGAAGGAGACGGCGCCCAGCGCCCAGGCCACGAAGGCGATGGGCACGGCGATCACCATGATCTTGGGGATGGGGCTGCTGCCGATGGTGCCCGTCAGCGTGCCCTGGGGCGTCTGCGAGGTTATGAGGCTGCCCCAGTACCAGAGGCCGACGATGTAGAACTGCTGGATGCCCTGGATCACGGCCGCGCGGAAAATCCACACCATGATTGGGGCGCCGCCTAAAGAAATTTACCAGTCAGTACATACTTGTGATGTGGTTAGGGGGGTTAGATAAAAAGACACACCTTCGTCACCAAAGTTGAGCGAGAAGAACAGCGCACCGCTCGACGCGCCCGTGGCGTACATGGCCGTCGCCACGGTCTGGATCGCGAGCCTGACCCCCTCCGGCAGGAAGGGCGTGACGCCGAGCAGCACGAAGGCGAGGCCGTAGAAGAACCACGGGATGGACAGCACGTACAGCGCCGGCAGCCGGCGGAACACGAACCACCACAGCGCCGACGTCACGGCGTACGTGCCCGCCACGATGTACAGCTGCGTGGCCGTCTGGCCCGACTCGCCCGCCAGCAGCACGATCTGGTACGAGTTGGCCGCCATGATCTGCCCCAGCGCCAGGATGAACGAGTACACCGGCCAGTCGCCCACGCGGATCTGGAGCAGCTTCTTGAGGCCCTTGGGCGGCTTGTACCCGTCGCCCAGCAGGAACTCGTCGTCGCGGTCGTCGGGGTTGTTCCTTCCCTCCCGGCCGCGGTCGTTGTCGTAGTCGTCGTCGTCGTCCGACGGCGCGAGGCTGTTCACGCTGACCATGCTCGCCACGCGGCTGCCGCTGCGGTTCTTCTTGACGATGAGTCCGGCCCCGGCCCCCTCCCTCGTGCGGCTGGGGCTCCGGCTGCGGCCTAGCTTGGCGTCCCTGAACTCCTTGAACCACTCTTTCTCGCTTTCTTTCAAAAAGTCGTCGATGCAGAGGTCCGTGTCCGAGTTCTTGGCCGTGAGGCCCGCGAGCTTCTGCTCGAAGGCCTTGTAGTACTCGCCCGTGCTGTCGGTGAAGAAGGGGTCGACCTTCTGCAGCTTGAAGTCCTGGCGGTCGCCGACGACGTCGACCACCGACAGGCGGGAGCTGTTCCTGTTCTGGTAGAGCTGGGAAGCGTTCGGCCGGGCCTGGGGGTTGAGGAGGCCGTACGCGTGCGGACGCGTCTCGGACGGGTCGGCGGACATCATGCGCATCGCGAACGTGTCGACGCTGAGGCGGCTGCTCGCCGCGTCGTTGCCGGGCGTCAGCGTCGCGAGGCTGGACACCGACGACCGCGCCGACTGGTTCTGGAACATCGGGTTCGGCGGCAGGAAGGGCGATTCGGCGGACGAGTCGCCGCCGACGGGAGGGCTCCCCGGACTCGCGATCAGAGGATTCGACACCGACCGTCTGCCCTGGCCGAGGTCGTCGCCGCCGCTGCCGTGGGGCTCGGAGATGAACGGCACGTTGAAGCTCGACGACCTGGACCGCCCGCCGGCGAGGGACTCGACGTCCGAGTCGTCGACGAAGCTGCGCCGGTTCTGCGTGTGCAGGTCGATCTCCGAGGGCACCGTGAGGCGCGCCTGGCTGTTGCTGCCCGGCAGCTTCTTGCGCTTCTTGGCCTCCTTCTTGTGGATGCGGATGCACTCGCCCTGCAGCTTGTCGAGGTCCTCGACCCACTGCGCGACGGGGAACCGCTGCTTGGCGCTCCACGCCCTCATCTTTTGGCGCGTCTTGGGCTTGGACTCCAGCGCCGAGACGATGGCCTCGCGGAACTGGTGGAGCAGGTGCTGCGGCGCCGTCGACTCGATCGTGTACCAGAAGCCGGGCATCTGGCCGAGACCGCCGACGCGGGCGCCGACGCCCAGGGCGCCCTTGCGACCGAACTCGACGGCGACCAGGCCGAACGGCTCGTCGCGCGACGGGATCAGCGCGAACTCGGCGCCGCTGAAGATGTACGGCGGCAGGGCGGTGAACTCGGGCTTGCTGTAGACGCGCCGCGGGTACTTCTCCATCAGCTTCTCCAGCTTGAGGGCCGCGAACTTGCCGTAGAGGTCGATGACGGGGCCGACGCAGATCAGCTGCGTGCTCGGGTACTTCTCGAGCACGGACGGGAAGATGTCGGCGATCAGGTCGACGCCCTTCTGGAGGGACCAGCGGCCGACGAACACGAAGAGGTCCGCGTTGGGGTCGACCTCGAGACCGGCCCACTCCTGGGCCTGCCGCCGCAGGTCGCCGCGCTTCGACTCGGCCTCCTGGTCGATCACCACGTCCTCCTTCTTGACCTCCTCGTCGCGCGACCACTCGGCCGTGTCGCTGGGGTCCGGGTTGGGCAGCTGGCCGATCTTGGAGAGGCCCCAGAAGATGGGATAGCGCGCGTACGACCGGTCGCCGTACTTCTTGGACACGCCGACCGCGCCGAAGCCCTTCTGGTGCACGCGCAGGTAGGACGCGCCGGCGTGCAGCAGGTTGAAGACGGAGCCGAACTGGACGTACTCCTTGACGATCTCGGGATCGAGGTTGAACACCTCGCAGACCTCCTTGGACTCCTCCGGGTTGCGCATGGGCCACATGCCCTGGAACTCGGCGTTGTGGAGCGACAGCGCGCAGGGGATCGTCCGCTCGGGCAGGAGGTAGAGCGGCGCGGCGGCGCCGTGGTAGTCGTTGATGTGGTACAGGTCCGGGTTGAAGCGCCGGATCGTCTCGGCAATGCAGTAGTTCCACGCCGAATAGTAGATGGCGGACTCGATATCGTCCATGCGCGGCGGGTACGGGTCGGCCTTGGACTGCTGGCGGAAGATGGGCGCGTCGAGCAGCACGTAGGTGATGTTGTTGACCTGGTGGTACTGCACCTCGATCTCGAACTCCTTGCCCATGATGGGCGCGTACATGGGCTCGGCGCGCTGGTCGATCGGGTAGTCGATGCCTCCGACGCACGGCACGACCCAGATCAGGTCCTGGTGCTCGAGCGCCTTGCCCATCAGCTGGGCCATGACGCCGAGGCCGCCGATCTTGATCTTGATGTTCCAGTCGTCGATGTTGTACTCCATGGTCGCGATGATGACCTTCCTCCGCTTGCCCGGAACAGCGCCCAGCTCGATCGCGTCGTCTTCCTTGTGGCGGAGGGCCTCGAACGAGATGTTGCTGAGACGGTTGGCGGCGCTGCGGAACGGCGACCTGCCGCGCTTCTTGAAACCCACCTTGTTGATCTTGACCTTGTAGAAGGAGCCCATGAAGATCCAGACCGCGAAGAGGCCGCCCAGGACCGGGAGCACGGCGAGCAGGATGAACATGATGATCTGGATCCAGATGTTGCCCTGCGGCTCCATCGAGAAGGTCAGCGTCCTGTCGTCGAGGAGGACGCGGTAGGACAGCGCGGGCAGCTTCGGAGGGCCGGTTATGTTCAGGACGTTCTTGGCCAGCGACGACGGCGGCATGCGGTCCAGCACGAAGTCCGCGTCCACGTCGCCGTAGACAAAGGACGCGTCCGGCTGGCCGTCGGGATTCATGCCCCAGATGTTGAGCTGGAAGTTGGTCGGCCACTCGTCCATGAAGTGCAGCTCCCACTTCCCGTCGTCGGTGAGGGCCATGTCGTTCTTCAGGCCGCCGTCGAATCCGAACTTGTTGAAGAGACCGTGCGCGAAGATGTGCGGGAACCGGCGCTCCTTCTGGTCCGGGCTGCTGTCGCCCTCCTGCCTGAAGGAGCTGCTGCCGATCAGCTTGCTCCAGTACTGCACGATGACGTGGTCGCCGCTCCATTCCTGGCGTTTGGTGCCCGACCAGGGCAGGATGTCAATCTGCTGCTTGCCGCCGCTGTAGTCTTGCCAGTCGCTGTAGTTGGAACCCCAGTTCGTGGAGTACCGCCACTTGTCGGCGCCCGCGGCGTTGTGGTTAACAAACAGGTTGCTGCCCTCCTTGGTGATGAGCGTCTTGGAGTAGTTGGCCGCAAGGGGGAAAACAATTGGGTTGTCCGGCTTGCCGACACGGAGGAAGAAGTGATCCGTAGCTCCCGTGGTCTCGGTGCCGGTCGCGTCCGTCGCATTAGTCACGGTAATACGATGAACGCCGTCGGCGACGTTGGTAAGCGTCGCTGCCCAGCGGTAGTTCGAAGGAATCGCGCCCACGAAAGGAGCAACGGCTTCGTTGTTGAGCAGCGAGCACTTGGGAGTGCCGAGGCTCGGGCTTCCGCCGTTGCCTTCGACAGTGGACTCGATCTTGATGGCCTTGGTGATCTCGTCGCAGTCCATCTCCCTCGAGAACTCGAAAGTGATGTCAACGGAGCCCTTGGCCACGGTCGAATCGATTGGGGCATCGTGGCCGGGCGTGAACTTGGTGATCATTGGCGGCGGCTCCTTCCACGAAGACGCCTCGACGTAGGCGCGGAAGTCCCACGGCTTCATGGCCATCTTGCCTGCGCAGCCATTGGCACCCGATGATCCGTTGAAGCCCAGGGGCGTGCTCGGGGACTTGTCGAGCTTGATCGTGTCGTACGGGTAAAACAGGTTCCTGACAGTCGTGCCGGCCGTAAAGGGAGCAATGAACCCGTCGTCCCCGTCGTTGCAGTTGAACGTGTACTCTCTCTCCTCGCCGCGATTGTGGTACACAAGCCACACGGCGTTGGTCGCAAACTGACCTTGCACCGACGGAAAGAAGGCACGGGCGACACCGAACACGCCGCGCTCCGTCGGGGTCTTGTCGACCCCCGTCTTATCGAGGACCTCGGTGTCGGTCTGCTTGTGCATCGGCTGGAGAAGCCAGCCCTCCTGCAGGGCTGGGAAGTTCTCCCGCATCTTGTACATGGCCTTCATGATATTGCGCACCGGGTGAGAGGGATCGCGGTGGTCGTACGACACAGTCTCGTCATTGCAGCCGTTTCGGGACTGGTTGTTCTGCGGCCAGCCGATGAACTGCGTGCTGCCCGTCTTATGGCAGCCGTGCAACATCCACGCCGGGGTCGACGACATGGCCTGACGCCCGAAAATATAGTTCTCTGCCGTGCTGTCCAAGACGTAGAAAGCCTGCTCCTCGCCGTAGTACACGAGCGGGGCACCGGGCATGTGGATCGTCGTGATGAACATGCCGAGGAGCATGCGATCGACGCCCTGCTCGATGGCTGGCCATCGGAAGACATCCTGGTTCGTGGTACCCAGCTGATGTCTGGGGTCGAATTTTCCCGTGTTCGGGTTGATCAGATCATTCGTGATGACCATCTGCGACCACATGTCGACCCAGTTCAAGGGCAGGTCGAATCCGGCTTCGAGGTTTCCGCTCAAGCCCAGGAACCGGGTGAGGAAGCGATACACAGAGTAGTGGAAGGCGCCCGAGTCGAGCGCGTTCTTGCCCTTGTCCCGGATGAAGAACTTGCTGTCCGCGTTCTCAGTAGTGAAGTTCATGACCTTGCCCGGGTCATCTGGCTTCTGGTTCGACTGGCGTCCCCGACCGAGGTAGATAGAACCATAGCCGTTACCGCCCGTGATTTCGCCCGGGAGGAAGAAGTTCTTCTTTCCGATGCCCGCGGCGCACTTGCGCACGGCTTCATTGTGGTCGGCCAAAGCATCCACCGTGATCTGCGTCGCCTTATCGTATCTGAAGCCGTCAATGTCGAGCATCTTGATAGTGATGCACGAAAAGGTCTCGAGCCTCTCGCGCACCGAGGGTTTCCAGTCTCGGAGGCGGTCTTGCACGCTGGCGAACTTGGCCAGGGAGCGCTGCCAGTCGGGATGCACGCCGAAGGCCTCGATATCGCCATAGTGGTCGAAATCGCTGTCAAAGCAGCCTTGCAGGATGTCCGTCACGGAGCTGTTGACGGGCAGACCGGTCTCGTCCCAGAACCGCGGATAGTCGCACTTGGGCAGGTAGTTGTTGCTGATCTGGAAGTCCAGGTACTGACGATTCGTCTTGTAAGACACCTTGTGCTCCTTCACATCGAACGGGGCCGTAACATTCTCGAAGCCTTCGAAAGCAAGCAGATCGCCCATCCTATTTATTCGTCCCAAGGTTAAATTTTCGTCCCAAAGTCATGCACAAGGGGCGAGAGTTACTCACGTCGAGAATGTGTGATCCAGAATCACGTACATGCCGCGATTGTGGATCTCGTCGACGGTGGCCTGCCATTGTTTGATATCGCCGAAATGTTTGTCGAGCAGAGTCAAATCGAGGGGCTGAAGCACTTATCAGTACCACTCTTGAAGGTGGGCGAGCTTTTGCAAACTTACAGAGTACGAATCCACGCCCCAAGGCAAGTTGATGAAGGGTGAGCCGGCGATATAAATGACCTGTGAAATACAAGGTTAATGCGAGGATGGGGGCATGTGTTGATATATGCTGCTCAGCGAAAACACACCTTGATGCCCATGCCTTGTATGTAATCTAAACTATCGATAAGGCCTTGCAGATCACCGCCGTGCCTCAGCTGGTTGCTCGTGAGATCTTGCTCGAAAATGGTGCCATTTGCATTGTCGTTTGACGGATCACCGTTCGCGTATCTGTCTAGGAAGAGTGTGTAGGTAGGAACCCGCCAGTCGTCCGGTGAAGCTTTGTACACAAAACCCGGACCCCGATCGCCATCGAAGTCCACTGGATTTATAGCGTTCTGGTTCTGATTCAAGTTATAGTCGGCAAAAGCGGGATCATACCGCAGACCTCGAGCCAAGCTCGCAAGAGCACAGGCTATGAGGAACCTGGCCATGGTGAAAGAGGCCGCGCCCACGCGGGCGGGTGAGGCAGTATGTGATACAGTTGAGGAGGAAAGTTAGTGAGATGGCCTAGCTGTCGGGATCGCAACAGCAGTAGGAAATGCGTAAAAGAGAATGGGAAGGGCACGCAGGATGGATTTGAACCAGATCGAGAACCGATCAGAGTTCAAGCTCTCATCTACTAGACATCAACTGACCTCGACTGAGGGGATGACGAGAGAAGAAGCGAACGAGAGGAGAAAAGACTTTACTCGAGCTGATCGAACGGCCAAAAAGTTTGGCGAGCAATGGCTCGGCTGGACCCTAGCTTGCTGGTCCCCTGTCCAAGCAGAGCTCGCCGGCTCGGATGGTACGCTGCGTGTCAGCATGGTACAGAAAATAGAGTGCCAGCAGGACCAGCACGAAAGTGTTAGCTTGACCGCAGCCGGCGCCCCCGTCCGAAGAGGGGTTATCTAACAAGGAGCTGAAAAAGGACCCATGCAGCAGGCTGCTGGCTGTTCACCAGAACTACTGTGTACTGTGTAAACTAGGCTTGGCAAGTTGGGTCTGGATGATTTCCAGCAGCATGGGACAAGGGTTCCCGCTGACGGGGGGGTTGATCCAGCACAGCCCTTTCAGCAGCCATCACCAATTGCAAGCCTCCCATCGAAGTGAGACCAAATTAGTCCGAGGGCAAAAAGCACACCATGGATTCGGCGTGGAGAAGCGGGTCGTCGTCAACGGCAGACGACCATGACCGGTACATGTACAGCCTCACAAGCTCCAGCAACCTGTTTGATGACGCCGTGGGTCGGCAGCAAGCTCCCGGAAGAGTCGCCGTCCGCGTTGGCATCCGGTCCGTATTGTGGCGTAGGTTGTCAGAATCCGTGCATGGACGATCTCATTATCATCGTGGAAACGTCCCATGTGTACTGTGTACCTTGTCAGACGGGTGAGACACGCCAACCAACAAGAGTCGAATCAACCTTTTGGCGGTCAATCCCCCCCGTAGGGCTGCTACTACCAAGGCACGGTAACTACTAGCCTGTTCCTGTTGGCTGCTCCATCCATCCACACTTTTCCCCCACACTCTGCAACCCTTGTCCGACTTTCTGTTCCAGTTCAAAAGTCGACGACGGGCTTGAACTTCTCGCAAAGACCATCATGATCCCTTCTGAAGGCAGTCAGAAATGGGCGGCATATCACCACGATGGAGTCAGATACTTGGTCTGCCAGCACGGCATAATCGTGGGGACTTTGTCGCCGTGGCTGGTAATCTCTCTGAATCTCCGGGTGCCGTGCTGACATGTATTTTCGCGAAGTGCCCAATCGCTGCACGGTTGCTGAGAAGGACAAACAATGCGGCTGTTATTAGTGCAGCTCTAGGCGTCTTACCCCCTTGGGAAAAAGCCGACGCCTGCCCAGCCACAGTAAGCGCACCATGCCAAAGTGCCTTCGCTAGCAATCGACCAATCAACACGCGGGCGTCAGCACGCCGGCGTTTTAGGCCCTGATCGGCTCGAATTTGCCAGCTTCCTTCCTACCTTCGGAGGATACAATCGTTAGCCCAGCGCTAATAGTATGTACTGCATTAGTGTAAAAGTTAGCTAATTTCTACTAATTTTAACTACTTTTAGTATAGCTAGCGTCTATCTATTTACTACTTTTGAAACTATACGCCGGATCTATTTACTTCTTAACGTGTATTTGATTTTAAAGCTATTATTACTTATTAAAAACGGGACAACTAACAACTTAAGATAAAGCGAACTTTACGGAACGAAAGAAACTAGCTAAAAAGTTATAATAGTATTTGAAGTCGCTACTTTAGAGTTTGTTAGTTTAAAAAGCTTAGTTAGAAATCTTAACTAACTGTTATTCGAATATTAAATGCGAATAAATAAGTAAAAGATCTAACGATTAATTAAGTAAACTAGTTACTTTATAGAGTATTACGGAAGTCGAGAAGTAATAGAATAAGAAGAAAGTTTAGTCTATTCTTATATCTAAGTTTCTCTAACGAACTCGGGTTTGAATTATAATTACGAATAAATAGTTTATTGTATAAAAAAATAGATAAGAGCGCTAAATTAATTAAAAAAATACGAATCGAATAATATATATAAAAAGAAAGTAGTAATTAATTAAAAATATATTTTTAAAACTATACTTATAAATCTTTTCATTTTTTTATTTTTTTTAAAAAAACTACTTTGTTAAAATATTATAAGTAGCTCTTTATTATATAACTTATTTTTTTAAACGTAATCTTTATATTAATATATTACGAGTAAGAGTATAATATAAAGATTATATTTAAGCGTATAAATTATATAATAAAAAGTTACTTATAATATTTTAATAGAATAGTTTTTTTAAGAAAAATAAAAAAAAGAAAATTTATAAATATAGTTTAGAAAATATACTTTTAATTAATTACTATTTTCTTTTTATATATATTATTCGATTTGTATTTTTTTAATTAGTCTAACGCTTTTATTTATTTTTTTATATAATAAGCTATTTACTTGTAATTATAGTTCAAACCCGAGTTCGTTAAAGAAATTTAAATGTAAAAATAAATTAAAACTTCTTCTTATTCTACTACTTTTTAACTTTTATATTACTCTATAAAATAACTAATGTTACAGTCTAGCAGATCTTCTACTTAAAAGCTATATACTACAAGTTAGTAAAGGAATTAAACTTATACTTTTAGAGTTTACCCGAGTAGCCCGTACGAGTAAAAGTCTTTACTTTTATTTTACTTTCTAATCGCGCAAAACTGTAAATAGTTTCTTTTCTCTTTCTACAACGTAAATATTACTATACGTATTCGATTACTTGTAATAGCTTAGTCTCTATAGATCTTACGTTATTCGTAATATTATATTTACGTTTATCTATTACTTATAAAAGTATTACAATATCTTTACCGACTACTACACAACGCGTAAAATTACGTTGTCGAGATCTTTATCGACAATAAGAATGCTAAACGACAATCCCGATACCCGATTTGTTTATCAATAGACGCTAAGACTTTATCTAAATATCTTTAGAATACGAATACGATATTATTTAGTTATCTTATCCGAACTATAACTATAACTCGCTTAGCTGAAGAACTAGCTACTTAAGTTACTACTATTAAGAAGTTTGTTTGCTTTGACTTAGAAGATTTTTATAAATAGTAGCCGAACTTTGAAAAAGTAAATATTACGAAGTTTTATTAATACTTTTTTGATACTTCGTAACTCTAGTTTTAAAATAATACCGATACTTTTTATAGAAATATAGTTAAAGATAGTAAAGCTAAGACTTATTTGTTCGATAAGCTAGTAATATAGTTTAATAATAATTATAGTTTTGAAAAACTATTTAACTTTACCGAATTAACTTTTAACTATTATAACAAAGTTAATCTATTTAAACGTTTTATTAATCTTACTAAATATTATAATAAAAAAAGTATTAAACTTAACTTCTTATTTACTTTTATAATTATAACTAGTAAAAAAGCTTAGTTATATTTTAATAGAATAATAGATTGTTAAACTTTTATTATTAAAGTTAAAGAAAACTTTTAAACTATTTTCGAAGAGATAAAACTTCGTATATTAATTATAATTACTTACGAGTAATAAATAAATAATATCTATTATTTTTATTAGATTATAAAAAAAAAACAAAATACTTTATATAGATAGTATAGAGATTTCGCTAAAGTTTTATACTTTGTTACAATTATCGTTTACTCTTTTAACGAATACGAGTAAAATATCGAAGTTAAATTAGCTTTAGCTACTAATTATATTACAAAGTTATAAGATTTTATTAAAGTTTATTAATTTTAAAATTATTTAACTTTAAAAGTATATTATTAAATTATTTATAACTTTATCCCAAACTTATAATACTTTAACGAGTTATATTTTATACTATACTAACTATATAATTGGAAAGACTTTTTAAACTACTAAATTATCTAACTTACTAGTTTTCTATAATAATAAAAAAGAAAATAAAGTTATATTTAAAGT
>JAMAJW010000126.1:0-32448 GCA_023628855.1 Coniochaeta sp. PK30-01 | reverse complement strand
AAAACTACTAAAACGATAAAAAAATCCGAATATTTTATATTAAAAAGCATTTAAAGTTTTCTATAGCTAAAGCTTTAAAGCTTTACGTTAACGAAAACAATTTTAAACGTTTAGATTTTATAGAAAAGCTCTTTACTTATCTGTACAACTAGTATCGTAATAAAAACGAACGCGAAGATAGTATTAATATATACAAAGTACTAGAGATAAAACTTAACGATAACTTCGACAATTTCAAAAACGAGTTTATATAATTAGTTAGAAAAGCTAAGAAGAACTTAAACGATTAGAAAAAAAACTTTAATCGAATTTTAACTTTAACTTTACAAACTATTTTTGCTATCTAATATTTCGACGATACTATAAACTTCGATTACTTCGTCGAATATAGTTTTAAAATCGCTTATATCTACAAATAAACTTACGTTTATCGCGAAACTACTTAGAAAGTTGTTACGGCTAAGAATACTAGTACTTCTCTTTTACGTTATTCTTAGCTTACAAGAAGAAATAATATTATTACTACTTTAATCGTTCGTCTTATATACTTTACTCTGACTACTACTACCTTAGTTCGCTAGAATAAATTCTTTTTTAACGTATTAAAGAAACTTATTATCGAAAATCGCTATTTTAATTACTAATAAACTAGTTATAATTCGTACGATTGTTCTATAAAGAATATACTAATTGTAGTAAATATTGAAAAAGTTAACATTTAAGCTATTATAAACAATTACTATTAAAATAAACTTCCGACTACTAGACTTCCGAAAGAAACTTCTATCCTGACTACTAATAAAGTAAACGGTTAACTAAGAAAAGACGATAGAGAAACTACTAATAGCTTAGAAAACTAAGTATTTTAAAAAATAATATTTCTTTTCTAAAATAACTACTATTACTATAGATTATAACTATTAACTAAATTCTTAAAGATATTTTATATAACTTTTTTACTTAATATTTAAAAAGAAAAGCTTTTACTATAACTAATACTATAGTTTATAATAGAATATCGTTAACTATTTATAATACTTTACTTAATATAAGAGTAAATAGTTATTTGTTTATTAGTTCTAATTTCGTACAAAAACTCTTTAAATACTTATACTTCTAAAAGATTAATAAGTTTAAACTATATTTAATTAGAAAATACGATAGTAAATTAATTTAATATATCAATACAGTATTACTAAAATACTTTTATATCTAGTAATAAACTATACGTAATTTTATCTTTTTAATTATTAATATAAAATACGACTTTATTATTAAAAGAAAGTAGTTCAACGTTTATAATATAAAAGTCAACTATTATCGCTATTGTTTACAATTCTCTAATACTTAATTAAAAAAGTTACTAGATTAAGATATTACAATAAATAACGTAATAAGATTGCTACTTATATTTTTATCGTTTTAGTAAAAAATAAAAGCAAAACGACGTATTAAAAAGATAAATATAAAAGAACGTTAACGTACTGTAAGTAGATATAAAAATATAGAACAATCGTATATATTTAACAACGTTAAAAAACAGTTAGAAGAGCTATATCGTTAAAAGAAATTAACAACCGATATTCTATATTTAGAATAAATTCTATCTCGCTAAATATATACTAAAAACTTTATTACTTTACAAACGATTTTATAGAAAGAACCGGACTTGAATAAAATAGAATAGTACTCGTTATCGTTTTACCGTTACCGAATTACTTTTACGAAACTATAGAAAATATCTTAACTTATTAGAAAAATAATCGATATAGCTATTATTAAAACCGACTCTTTTTAAATCGTAATAAAGCAATCTTATATTAGTATTACTAACTTCTACGAAATCGACTACTATATATAAGATAAGAAAGAAAAGATAGCTTTATAAGTCTTACTAAAAGATAGTTTCGAACTATATCGAAAAGCTTTAGAAAAAGTTTTTAAGTACTATTACGACTTACTTAATAGTTTTAGTAAAGCTAAGTCTAACAAGCTTCTTTTATACTATATACTAAACTATAAGATCGAACTAGAAAGTAATAAGAAATTAAAAAACTTAAGTTATAACTCTTTTTATAAGATATCTATAGAAAAGTTTAAAGTCTATTGATAATATATTTTAGAAAACTTTAATAAAAGCTTTATCGAAGCTAGTTTAACTTTATAAGTAGCTTTTATCTTATTTGTATTTAAAGCTAATAAAAGATTACGCTTTTATATAAATTATTATAAATTAAATATTTTAATTAGAAAAGACTAATATCTTTTCTTACTTATTGAAGAAACTCTTTCGTAGATATCGAAAACTAAAATATTTACTAAAATCGATATCTATTAAACGTTTTATTATATCTAAATATATTCTAATAACGAAGAACTTACTATTTTTTAAACTTAGTATAAAGCTTATAAGTATAAAGTCTTCCCGTTCGGCTTAACGAATAGCTTATCTACGTTTTAAAAGTATATTAACGAAACTTTAATAAAATATTTAAATAATTTTTGTAGCGTTTATATAGACGATATCTTTATCTTCTCTAATTCTATAAAAGAATACTAAATCTACGTCCGACAAGTACTAGAATACTTAAAGAAAGCTAGTTTATAGCTAAACTTAAACAAATACAAATTCTATATAACTTAAACGAAATTTTTAAGTTTTATAATTAGTACTAATAGCGTTATAGTTAATTTGGAAAAGATAGTAGTTATTAAAGATTAAATAGAATTTACTACTATCTGAAATATTTAATTTTTCTTAAAGTTTTATAATTTCGATTAGAAATTTATTAAAGATTATAGATACGTAGTAAAGTTTTTGAATAACTTAACTCGAAAGAGAAAAGGTTTCTTTTAAACCGAAGACTATTAAGAAGTTTTCGACGAGTTAAAAGTTTAGCTTTTAAACGTACTAGTCTTTTAGTACTTCGTTTCCGGATAAGATACTCTATTAGAAACTAACGTATTAAGTAACGTACTAAAAGTAGTATTGTTTTAACAAAACTTAAATAATAGCGAATAGTATCTAATAGCTTTTATATTTACTATAATAAAGAACGTAGAAATATAATACTCTATTTATAATAAAAAGTTACTAGCTATTATATATACTTTAGAATACTAAAGAGCCGAATTAGTCGGTATATAAAACTATTAATTTGAAGTACTAACTAACTATCGTATACTAAAGTTTTTTAGTACTAAAAAGAAACTTAATAAACGTTAAATCTACTAGACAAAACTATTAGCTTAGTATTATTACTTTTTTACTTACTATTTAAGAACGAAAAATATAATAATAAATACTTTTTTACGTAAACTAAAAACTTTTAAAATAGTAAAAGCGAAAGAAAAAGTTGAACGTATTATAACTATCTTTAAAGCGATACTGTTAACTGATAAGCTTACAGCTAGAGAACTGATCTATATCTTTAACTTCAGAGATATCTTAGAACTTAGTAGCGTAGAACTTACCGATATACTATTAATAGTTAATTGTTCGTACTTTAGCTTCAAGTTTTACTAAAAATATATTCGCTTAGAAAAAGTAAATTCTTTTATACTTTAGAAAAACTAGTATCTTTTTTAAGAAAACAAACTAGTCGTTTCAAATACTAATAACTTACGTATACGTTTATTAAGCAATATTTATATTTATTCGTTGTCTATTTACTTAAAATAGAATAAGATAAGAAAGTTAATAATATAATAGTATTAGTAGAAAAGCTAAAGTAGAGATATAAATTAGTACGTCGTTAACTACGTAGTATATTAAGCTTCGAAGATACTATATAATAAAACTCTTAGTTTACTTTACTCATTTCCTATCTTACAATAGACTTAGTAATACTTTATTATCGATTTTAAAGAAATACTTTTGAACAAAAATAGTTTAAATAACATAATAGTTATCGTAAATAGTTTATTTAAGTACTACTAAACTATCCTTTATATAAAAAATATAACCGTTCGAGATATAGTAATACTATTCTATTAAAGTCTTTACCGTACGTTTAAACTCTTAGACACTATTACTAGCAATCGAAAGCTATAGTTTATAATAAACTTTATAAACGAAGTATTTTAAATCTTAAAGATTTATTAGAAACTATTATCTTTAAAATATTTACAAATAGTAAAACAAATAGAAATTATAAATTAATATATTAACTAGCAAATCCGACTTTACTTCAACTACTTTTAAAATAACTAACTAAAAAAACTTCTAACAATCGATTATACTTAGAATTCGTTACTTTAAAACTCGATAAGTATATCTTTTTATAAGATTTTCTTTAGCTTCCTAATACTTTAGATATAAGACTAAAAAAAGAAGTTAGACTTACGTAATTTTAACTTAACTTTAAAAAAATAGTTTTCGCGATAAGATACTTAACAAATAATACTTACTTTAAAAAAGTACGTAGACGAAGTATAGAAAACTATAGAGAAGTTTTAAGTAGCTATAACTTGTAAAGCGAACTTCTATCGGCGCAAATTAAATTTCGGCGTAAGAAATACTATATATATTTAGAAGAAAGTCTAATCTTTTAACCGACTAAACGATAAACTAGACTTTTTTATAATTCGCTAAAGCTACTAGATTAAAGTTTTAAAAAGACATTCGTACTAGCTAAACATTCTAGAAAGTTAAAAAAGTATTAATACTTTTCTAGCAAATCGGCTTCAGCGCTTTTTAGAAAACTTCTTACTAGAATAAAGATTCAAAAGACTAAAGGTAGAAGTAATTTACGAAGAACTAGAATAAGAGGTAAATAAAATAAAATTATTACGCTTATACTACTACAAGTTATAGTATTAAGTATAATAGCGAAGATAAGACTCTTGTAAAAGCAAAGTATAAGTGTATTGTAATGTAAATAAGAAGGTTAGCCTTCTTCGATTCTAAGTAAGCGCAAGTAGAGTTATCTTACTTGTAGCCCTTATCTATAGAAAGCTTATTTATATATAACCTTAGGTAGTAGCTTGTATTTAGTACTAAGCCCCCCTTCAATTAAGCTTTACTTGCTATTAATAGAAAGTACTTCTTTCTACTATAGCAAGTGCCGGGCTACTAAAAATCTATCGACGACTTCGTCGAATTTTATTAGTTAATAATACATTATTGAAAACGTTTAGCGGCGTCTAAATATATCTAGCGACGTCTAACGACGTTAGAATATAGACAAACATAGATAGAATATTATATTATCTAAAATCTTTACTTTCTTCCTTTATTAGTCTTAGCTTTACTAGTAGCTTTACTAGTAGCTTTGCTTTTAGCTTTAGTTTTACTTTGTAATTAGCTTTAAGTAGCTAATCGCTTATAATATTTACGTATCAAATCTCGCGAATACTTTAGCTCCGAAACTAGCTTCTAGTAATTATCTTTAGGACTATAGCTAACCTAACGAATTAAGTATTAGCGTACTTTTCTTTACTTAAAGCGATAATTAATAATCTTTTTAACTTCGTAGACTTCGCTTTCTTTATTAGACTCCGAGTAGTAGTCGATTAAGCTAAGCTTTAGTTAGCGGTAGTAAAAAAGGTTATTGTCGTATTCGTATAAAGTAAAGTATTAAATACTAACTACTAAGTAAATCTGTAAAGTTAATAGCAATTGAAGCTTATACGCGAATAGCGTAACTTTACGAGCAATAGTATAAAGACTATTTCGCTGTAAAAAAGTCTTATTACTCTAAATACTAGAACTAAGCAGTTTATAAGCGTAACTAAAAGTAAGCTATACTTTATCGTTTTCGTTAAACTTAATCTAATAATACTTAATATTATACTAACGCTTAGCGGTAGCGGTAACGATATCTATTACTAACTAAATATCGCGGCGCAAAGCTTCTCTTATATATCGTATCTCCGAAACCGTTTTTAGAAGTATAATATTACTTTGAAAGCAGTCGAAAGTCCTTTAGATCTTAAACCCGAACAAATACTCGTAAAGGCTACAATTGATTGCTACAACGTAAGCGTTGTTTAGATTCTACTACAAAGATAGTATAAAGTCTACTTATTCTTTATTTAACTGTTCGTACGCGTAATAACGAATAGTTAGCTTTACAATCTTATTCTTACTTTTAAATTAACTATCAAACTAAAAGTAGTAAGCTATAGTTATAGTAAAGCGAATGTCGAACGCTTTCTAGAATACGTTTTAAAATTTAAAAGTAAACTTAATATCTCGATTAGAAATTATAACTTATAAGCAAGCTTAATCTCTAAGTAAAAGATAAACTATTAGTTTCTATACCTAATCTTCTATAGTATATTCTATATACTTTAGTACTAATAAAGTTCGTTTCGACGATTTATAAGTTATTATAAGTAAAGTATTATAGCTATCGAAATTAAAATAATACTAAAGAATACTATCTAATAATACTTTTAGCAAGCTAACGATAAAGTTTATTATAATAGTATATATTAGTTCGAGTAATACTTAAATAAGTTAATAATTGCTAATAAAGAGTTAGTTATTCTACTAAATCGTACTATATTAGTAGTATTTACTTATATACAAGTCAATAAAGTAACGTTTTTACTAAAAGTATACGTTTTATAAGTCTTAAAGTATACGATCGCGCTTAAAGTAATATTTCTTATCGTAATAGTAATAAAAGATCTTTTAAACGAGATTCTTAAGTACTACAAGCCGTTTAGTACTTTCGTTATCGTAGTTGTAGAGCAAACTGTTAACTAAATAGAAAAGATAGCCGAACTTCGAAGTATATACAACGACTTCGTTATACTTCGTAATAGTTAGTTTCTTATTACTCGATAGTTTTCTATAAAAGTCTTCAATAATCGTAGTGAAAACTATATTGTTCTAATATCTTTTAATAAAACGAATACGTATACCGTCGCTTATTTGTACTTCTATAGCGTAGAGTACGAGATTACTTTCTTACAAGTTATCTAATATAAGAATATTCTTTTTCTTCTGCTAGTTATCGTTTCTTTTACTAAGTAGTCGTAACAAAGTATCTAGAACAAAGTTGAGTTTCTTAACGAAGTAGTAAACTTCTAGTAAGTAAGCGCTTAAGTAGATAGAAGCGTTAACGAACTTACGATTAGCGCGATCTATAGATATTATATTCAATAAGGTTTAGTTAATAATACTCTTCGTAGCGTCGTAATCTGTAAATATAATAATAAGTTGCTAGTAAGAATAAAATATCGTTCGTATCTATTTGCAAGTCTAGACAAAATATATAACTTCTAGTTCGGATAAACTGTAGTAAAGCTTTACTTTAGTAAAACAATAGCTTAAGAATAATACTAACTCTATATTAGTAGATAAGATAACCTTTTTCGGCTTTTAAGTAGCGCTTTGTTTAAAATAAAACGCTATTACTCTAAATCTACGCTCTAAGCTTCTGTCAATTTATAAGAATAACGTATAGTTTGAGTCGAAGTAAACAAGCTTTAAACGTTAGTAAAGTTACTCTTAGAGCAAGTCAAAAGCTTATTGTTTAGCTTAAGTAAGCGTAAAAGTTTTACTTCGTATATACAAAGCGCAAGTATTTAAAATAGTAATCTTACTAGTTTTGCGACTTTCTTCTAACAAAGTAGTTTTCTTCTATTGCAAAAGATCTACTAACTTAGCGTAATATAGTATTATAGTCTTTAAGTATCTTAAAGTACCGAAATAACTTTCTAAAAACTTTAACGTAGATAAGAATATAAAGTCTTTAAAACTTTAGATATAAGTATCTATAGTAGCTATTCTTAACGTATTAATGTAGAAGCTAAACAGTTCTACTAATAGATATCTTATATATAACTTTTTTAGCGAAATTAAGATATTTTTATTTTAGAACAACGTAAAAATAATTTCTAAATAAACTAAATAGTCTTCGAAAGTATTAGAATATAAGATAATATTATCGATAAAAGTTTTACAATAGTCTTTATAGTCTTTTAGTAGTTAATCTATAAACTATTAAGCGTACGCTAATGAATTACGATAGCTTATTATCGCTATAGTTAAACGTTTAAGTCTTTGATAGCTAACGACTATAAAACAATTACGATACTCGAGATAAACGAAAAACTAGTAGAAAAACGTTATAGCGTTAATAATAATAAGAAATCGTTTACTACGTACAAAATCTATTACGTCGGTAATAAGTAGTAGTAAATAGCTATTAAGAACTGCTACTTTATTAAATTAACGCAAATTAATTACTACTTTTCTTTTCTTTTTGCTATAAACGTTTTGCTAAACAATAAAGATAAGATAAGCGAAGATCGAAGTTTCGTAAACTTATTCTATACGCTCTTACTCGTATAGTTTATTGTAGATTTTGTTAAACTAGTCGCGATCTCTCTTCGATAAAAGATATAAGCAACTATTAAGCTTAGCATTTTAGTAGTTATCGATAAGTAGTACTTTTATTTAATACTTTAATAAAATCTTAATTGTACTATTATCTTTTTAGATTTATAAAAAGCGATTGTAGAAATACTAGATTCGTCGATATTAATAACGATCTCTAGCGTAAACGTAAATATTATACTTTAATAGTTCGTATAAAGTATCTTTAAACGTTTTGATTCTTAAAGTTCTATAGTTTAGAAGACGAAGCTTCGATTCTTTCTAATCGAAGCTAGCTTCGTAATCGTAAAGAACAATTATCTAGTAGATTATATCTATATATAGAGTTGCCGAAGTAGTTAAGTTCGTTATAATCTTTTACTTTAAAGAATCGTCGCTACAGTTATTCTTTATAATATAGCTATTGTAGACAACGCGTATCTACTAATTAAGTATAAATTCTCTATTTAACGTAAGTATAAAAGTATTTTAAAAGACTAACGTCGTTAGTAGTAAAACTTTTGTAGAACTACCGTTTAGAATAGTTTACTAAGTATTAGCGGTAAGTATATAGTCAACTTTTAAAGCTATAGCTACAGTTATAACTTTAAACGTACTTTCTGTACTAGTAACGAAATAAGTAGTTTCTTCTTTATATTTGTAGATAGTAGCGATACGAGTATACTTCTTAATTGTTATTAGTTCTTTCGTTGAATTCGAAGTTATCGCTACCTTCAGCGTTTTATTGTCTACAAGAGAGTTAGCAATAGTAGGGTATAAAGCGGAAAGTATAAACAACTTGTTTTAAAGTAGTACTATATACTTTACAAGTATATATTTTATTTTACTAAGTTACAGCGTAATGGTTATCGTTATAGTTACTTTACAAGTAACTATCTTTATAAGCTTTGTTATCTCTATAGATACCGAAACGCTATTTCCGATCTTTAAGAACGTAATAGTTTTAGCGTAATAATTAGTAACTACTTTACGAAAGATAAGTTAAGTATTATTAAATAAGTAATTAGCTTCTAACTTATCGATAACTTAAGTAGTAGTAAATAGCTTTACTATTCGGTTATTAGTAGTATAGACGTAGAAATAAAAGTCGACTATCTCGTATAGCTAAGTTCGTAAACTATTAAAGCTACGAATAGTACTTTTAACCTTACGATAAACTGTATGTTTAAAGAAACGAAGAAACTTACAATCGATTATATTACGCTTAGTATTAGTATCGATATAGATAGTTTCTAAATCGCTACCGGTTTAAGCTCGAATACTTATCTTTATATAAGTAAACTTGTCTTATAAAGAATCTTCTACGTCGGAAAGTAAGACTTCTTTAAATATTTAGCTAAGTTAATCTTAAACTACGTAAATAACGTTTTCTAAAACGATATCTTCTTCTTCTTAGTTATCTATCGTAAAAGTATAAATACTTTCGGCTAAATACTTAAATAGCTTATTCTACGAGTCGAACTCTATCTTATACTTATAACACTTCCGCTTAACTTTATAAGAAACTTCTATAACAAAGTAATAGTTTAAAGTAGAAGAATAAACTACTTTCGAATAATAATTATTATTAAAGCTTACTAATTTATCTTTAGAATTATCTTAAATGTTATAAGCTTTCTAACCGCTATTATTATTATCAAATCGACCCGATTTATTTCTCGAAAAACGATCTTTGTTATCGCAATTACTTTAGTAGCCGCCGGTATAGTTATTCTTTCGATTACTATTATTCTAATAGTTCCGATTAGTACTGTTTTGACTTTAGTTATTATTCTTATTGTTAGTACTTTTTTAGTTTCTTTAATAGTTATTTCGATTACTACGAGAAGAATTATTACGAGAGGTGAAACGATTGCGAGAAAAAGAATTATTACGTTAAAAGTTATTCTGTTTCTAATCGAAGCCGTTAGAATTAGATAAAAACTTCTTTATTACGAAGTCGGAGAACTTATCTATAACTAAGACAAGTAACGTTAACTTAGCTTCGTTTATAGCGATTATATAAGCAAAAAGTTTTTTACTTTAGCTAAAAGCTTTTAAGAACTACTTAATTTATAGTAGTAAGCTATTCTAAATTTATATTATAGCTTTATACTAATTGCTATTGCTATTTATATCTAAGATTCCTATAGTTTTAGCGTACTAGAGTTTCTTCTATACGTAAACTATTAAAGCGTTTTTATTTATTATAATATTTCTAATAGTAATAGTACTTATTGTAAACTTACGCGTAGCGATAACTAAATCTATAGCAAAACGATTTAATAGTACTTTTAGTATAACTTAAAGACTTAACTACTTTATCTAAGTATACTTTTGTCGAAAGATTTTAGTATTTTACTAGATTAGAGTAACGCTTCTTAGTAATATCTAAAATATATTAACAATTTGTATTTCGCTATTTATATTTACTTCGTTATTATAAAAAGTATTAAAGCGTTTAATAAACGTAAAGACGTTAGTAAAAACAATAGTTTTACTATTAATAACTATTCTTTTATTATCTAAGTTATTAAAAGTTAGATTAAACTATCTAATTTCTTCTTATTTAATACGATTAACGTAACTATTAGCGTTTTAGAGATAAAAGCTTGTATCTTAAGTCTTACGAGTACTAAAAAGAATAAGATTTAGATTCTTATAGAAATTCTATTTACGATTACGAGTCTAGAAGTATTAGTTACTTTCTTCTATAAAGTAACGTTGCTAAACGTCTTCGTCGAAAGTACTAAAGCAAAACGTTAGCGATAGTACTACTTAACGCTATTAACGCTTAACAAACGTTTGCTAACCTAAAGCTTCTAATAGCTATTTTCTTTTAGGATTAGCTTAAATACTTAAGTACTTTATCAATATATCGAACTTAACGTTTAGCTTTTTATCTATCTTTTAAAAACGTTACTCAATACGTTTGTATAATTTTATTAGCTTACGTTTATTAGTTTAAATCTCTTATTCAAAAAAGAAAACTGTTTTTCGATTATAACCGAACTTGTCTAGCTTAGAGATTCGTACTCTTTCTTCTAGCTCGAATATAGTAGTCTCTCGTACAGTAGCGCTTTACGTTTAACGATTGTAAGCTAGGCTACTTTCTTTAGCTAAACTATTAACTATAACAATAGTTTTAGTTATCGATATCGAAAATAAGTTCGAAGATAGAAGATATTATAATATCGAAGATAAGCTTCTTATACTCGTAGAGATAGAGTTTAACGTAAGCTATAACGAAATACGTTAAAGTATCGAAAGTACGTCGAACAAAAAGCCGGATAAACTCGTCGATAATAATCGAGAAGACGAATAGTATAGCAATAGAAAAGATTTTGCGATAAGATAGTATAAGTATCTTATAAGAAGTTAACGTACTACTAGTTCGTACGCGAGAAATACAAAAACTATAATAATATAAACGCGTAAAAGGGAAACTTTATCGCAAGAGACTAGATACTACTCTCTTCGCTAATCTCTTTTGATTCAATCAAAGTGTAAACGCGTACTATAATCTTTAGCGTTTACTTAAGAAAATACAACGTTTGCTCGGCTACTTTACTCTTTACTATTAAGATAGTAGTATTATAGTTTCTATACTACTCTCTTCGAAAGACTAAGAGTTAACGTAATCTTTAGATCTAGTTGCTTTCTAAATACTTACTATACTTTTTAGTATTAGAAAACTAGTACTTAATATTACTTATTACTCTCTTTAGTAATATTAAGCGAATAATAGTATCTTTATAGTATATAGTATAACTACTACTTACAAAAGTAAAGTATAAGTATATTGTAATATAAATAAAAAAGTTAGCCTTCTTCGATTCTAAGTAAACGTAAGTAAAGTTATCCTATTTGCAACCTTTATCTATAGAAAGCTTATTTATATATAACCTTAGGTAGTAGCTTATGCTTAGTACTAGGCTCCCCTTTAATTAAGCTTCACTTACTATTAATAAAAGGTACCCCTTTCTACTACAGCAACTCTGACTTTATATACTACGACGTAGTTAACTTCAAAAACGTTATAGTATATCTTAAAGTATTTTATAACGTTTATTTAGAAACTTTTAGCCCGCTGCTAAAGCTATAAGAGTAAGAAAAAGTAGCGGCTACGAATAAAGAAGATACCTTATACTTAGATAACAATATACTAGCGATTACGAATGTTTAACTTTAACAGACAAGCCGCTACCGCTGTACAGTATAAAATAGTACAATTCGAAAGCGAATCTTTTTGTAGAAAAGAAGTAGTATTATAGTCTAGTAGATCTTCTACCTAAAAGCTATATACTACAAGTTAGTAAGGGAATTGAACTTATACTTCTAAAGTTTACCCGAATAGCTTATACGAGTAAAAGTCCTCGCTTTTATTTTACTTTCTAGTCGTACAAAACTATAGATAACTTCTTTTCCCTTTCTATAACGTAAATATTACTATACGTATTCGATTACTTGTAGTAGCTTAGTCTCTGTAGATCTTACGTTACTCGTAACAACTAACTTGCTTAATTAGTTACTAAATCTTTTATTTATTCGTTCGCGTTTAATATTTAAATAATAGTTAGTTAAAATCTCTAACTAAGCCTTTAGAACTAGTAAACTCTAAAGTAACAACTTCAAATATTATAATAACTCTTTAGCTAGTTCTCTTCGCTTTGTAAAGCTTACTTTATCTTAAGTTATTAGTTATCTTATTCTTAATAACTTATTAAAAGCAATAATCTATAGAAATACTAAGACTTTCTATTTAACTATTTAATACTATATTAAGCTTAAACTAATATTTTCTTCTAGTTATTTAATAAACTTTTTAAAATTATTAATTAATATTTGAAATAATTCTTTAAACTACCGAAGTAAACTATTAAAAAAGCTTTCATAGTACTTTTATACTATTAACATAAAGATTACGTTTAAGTAGCTAAGTTATATAATAAGAAGTTATATATAATATTTTAACAAAGTAGTTTCTTTAAGAAAGATAAGAAAGAAGATAAGATTAGTCTTAGAAAACTTAGCTTTTTATAAAATACTTACTTACTACTTACTAACTATTATACTTATAACTTTACTTATAAAGCTCGTATATTAATATATTATAAGCTTTTAGTAGTTATAAAGATTATAAGCTTTTAATTAGTAAAAAGTTAAAAAGTAAAAGTATAAGCTAAAAAGTATTAATATAAAGATTACGTTTAAGAAAGTAAGTTATATAACGAAGAGCTACTTATAATATTTTAGTAAAGTAGTTTCTTTAAGAAAGATAAAAAGAAAAAAGATTTAGAAGTATAGTTTAAAAGAATATACTTTTAATTAATTACTACTTTCTTTTTATATATATTATTCGATTTGTATTCTTCTAATTAATTTAACATTTTTATTTATATTTCTATACGACAAACTATTTATTTGTAATTATAGTTTAAATTTAAGTTAGTTAAAGAAACTTAAACGTAAGAATAAACTAAACTTTCTTCTTATTCTATTACCTTTCAACTTTTATAATACTTTATAAAGTAACTAGTTTACTTAATTAGTCGTTAGATCTCTTACTTATTTGTTTACGTTTAATACTTGAATAATAGTCGGTTAAGATCTTTAACTAAGCTTTTAGAACTAGTAAACTCTAAAGTAGCGACTTCAAATACTATTACAATTCTTTAGCCAGCTCTCTTTACTCTACAAAGTTCGCTTTATCTTAAGTTATTAGTTGTTTTATTCTTAGTATAAGCTTTACTTACTTAACTATTATAAAAAAGTTTAAGTTTTCTAAGATTAGTTTAAACCCGAGTTCGTTAAAAAGACTTAAACGTAAGAATAGATTAAACTTTCTTTTTATTCTACTACTTTTCGACTTTTATAATACTTTATAAAGTAATTAGCTTACTTAATTAGTCGCTAAATCTTTTACTTATTCGTTCGCGTTAAATATTCGAATAACAGTCGGTTAAAATTTCTAACTAAACTTTTAGAACTAGTAAACTCTAAAGTAGTAACTTTAAATACTATTATAACTCTTTAGCTAGTTTTTTTTATTTTACAAAGTTCACTTTATCTTAAGTTATTAGTTATCTTATTCTTACTATACTTAAGCTTCTTCTATTAATAACTTCGCGAGTAAAAGATCTAAAAGATATAATAGCTTCTATAACAGTAGTAGTAGTCTTAATAGTAGCTTAAAAATAGCTTTTTATAAGAAGTTAAAAGAAAATAAAGAAAAATCTTTGAATAAAGAAAATATTATAAAAATCAAAAGTAAAGTATATAGAAGTTATCTAAAAGTATTAATAAGCTTAACTAATAAGAACGGGATAACTAATAACTTAAGATAAGGCGAACTTTACGGAGTAAAAGGAGCCGGCTGAAGAGTTGTAATAGTATTTGAAGTCGCTACTTTAGAGTTTGCTAGTTCTAAAAGCTTAGTTAGAGATCCTGACCGACCGTTACTCGAGTATTAAACGCAAACGAACAAGTAAGAGATCTAGCGACTGATCAGGCGGGCCGGTTGCCCTACGGAGTATTGCGGAGGTTGAGAAGTAGTAGAATAAGAAGAAGGTTCAGTTTATTCTTACGTCTAAGTCTTTCTAACGAACTCGAGTTTGAACTGTAATTACGAATAAACAGCTCGTCGTATAGAAATACAGATAAAGGCGCTAGACTAATCAGAAAAATGCAAATTGAACAATATATACAAAAAAAGAGTAGTGATTGATTAAAGTCTATTCTCAAAACTGTACTTGCGAATCCTCCTCCTTCTTATCCTTCTTGAAGAGACCGCTCCGCCAAAATATTATAGGTAGCCCCTCGTCATATAACTTACCCTCCTGAACGCGATCCCTATATCACTAATACAAATATATACTATATTTCTATAGCAAATAAATATTTCTTAACTATTTAATACTATACAAGTTTAATAGAATTCTCCGAGTACGTTTTATTCTCTAAAAACGCGTCAAAACTATCTCTTAGAAATCCTTTATATGAAGCAGTAGAATTCGCGATTTCTAAATAACTATACTATATCTAAGCACTTCCGGTAGCTTGCCTAGCGTAGTACAGTCGGTGTAGGGGTCTAAATCTGCTGTTCGGAAGAAGACTCAGAGTTCTCGGAGCTCAGGCAAATTTTGGTACCCAGAAGGGTATCGCGCGTCTCTAAATTCATTTTTTAGCGCCTTGGCGCACCTGGGAAACAAGTTTGGGAAGCACGAGCACTCGAGCCGATCAAGGCCTTATATGGATGCGTCGGGCTGCAGAGCATGATCGCGGCTGACAGTGTTGACCAGGGCCTTGGCAAGTCACTGTTTGCCAGCTTTAAGAGGACCCCGACATCCCATGTCCAAGGCATCTTGATACATTCATCACGATGTCATTAAGACCAAGTCCATTTTCAAGACTTTCTTGCTGCTCAATGCCATGTCTTTGGCGTGCGAAACACCGGCAAGAGCTGACTTGAGGGTTGATATCGACAAGGCGAGAGACAGAAGAGAATGGTGACTTGGTGAGTGAGTGACTGACCCGCTCCCGACGAGTCGAGGCCGATCTGACCCCGCCGGTTTGATAGCAGGTCGATTTTAGGGATCCCGTTGGGCGGCTTAGTTGAAGAGCACATGTCTCTTGCACCGCTTCGTACCAGGAACGTCCTGGAGTCCACATGAAGTTTAAACGTCATTCAAACGGCTGCATCCGAGCAATCGACGGGTTGGATCGAGATACGGGGAATTCCAGATATCGCTCCTGTCTGTGTCTGGGTCTAGAAGGCGCGCATTTTGCTATGCTGGTGGCCGATGCTACACCGTGAAGCTGACCTATCGAGTCAATAGCCGCTTTGTCGGGACGGCAAATATTGGGCAGCCTGAGGCGACTGAATTGGCCATATGTCGCGGTGCCACTGATGGCGGTAAGAGACGCGATTGCTCCGAAACTTCCATGAGGCTGGAAGTCACCTCCGATCAAACACAAATACCGAGTAAGTCAAATAACTATTACGAAGACCCGCGTGCGATGTCGCATCGAAATTACTACCTCACGCAGTACAACGAAGCACGCAAGGCGACGGGGCTCCTCGGCGGGTCCAAACTTATTGAGGATTCAGGTTTTGGCGACGATGCTGAGGTGAGAAAATAGACCTGTTTGACCCTGTTGTTCCTGAGATGATGGGATCATGGAAATAACAATCACCGACGGGAACTTCGAATTATTCGCAATGAAAGAAAAGGCGACGTGACATTGAAAAAGGAAGGACCGGCGCGATGGATGCAGCCCCTGTAGAGTCGTTCCTGCCTCCGCCCAACTCGAGTCCTTTTTCTCGGGCAGGTTCGGGGAGATGGAAACTACAGGGCACGCACGATTCATCATGCTCAAAATCTGATATCAAGATGACATTAGGCAGTCCGTGTAACCTGAACCTGACAGCGCACCTCTCGACTGGACTTTCCGATGATGTTTGACGCGATGGCATTAGCGCCTTGGTGCAATGAGGCTCTACACAGCACAGCCACATCCTCCGTTCCGTCCGCTCGGGATTGCGGATCAACCGTGGTCTTTAATTTTATTTTTAGACAGACATCACAACGGCAGACGCGGAATCCAAACGTCATCTTCAGAGGCTCTAGCAATGTAGAGACACCAGGATTTCCTCAGAATTATTATTTGTACGCGGCTTGATACGCCTGACATCGTTACGAGCAGCCAGGTTTGGCGATGCATGGCGTCTTCCATTCTCGCGAGTCTGACAGATTCATCGCCCAGCGACATCCCACCAATGAAGTGCGCCGCACCATCTTCCCGTAACCAGCAAGCCCATTGATCAATAAAAGCGCCCGTAGTGTCAAAAACCTGGCGAAAGTCGAGAAGTTCTAGGCCGGCAGCTTGCATCCAGACCAGCCAGGTATGCCAGCGCCACCATGCATCCTGGCGAGCTGTGGTCGAGGACGAGGTCGCACGGCGGCGGGTCGTAGTCAGCACCAGCTCACCGCTATTGGCGAGGGCACCACCTCTACCGGAAGGAGCTCGCGAGGTGGTTGGCCATGATGCATGGTAGAGGATTCTCTGCATTTAAAGGCAGCCACACTGTCGGCGAGGCCAGAACTCAATGCTACCGAGTTGTTTACCGTCGTATCTCGAAGCTCAAAGGTTCACCTATTCCTCCCCGCCAAGCTTTTCAGTCGCGAAGTTATCATACGTAATATCACACGGGCGAACCGTGGACCACGAAGAAGAAGTACCTTACTACAAATTTATTCTCATGCACCTTCGGCCCCAAGTCGCGAGGAAGGACACCCCCGTCGCGGCTCTGGAGAGACCTGGCGTTCCTGCACGGTACCGCCGACGCCGAATCCTTCGACCGGCCGGAAGTCGGTCCGCGGCCCGCAGCCACATCTCGGCCACGCCGGTCAGGTCCGGTCCGGTAGCTACGACCGTGCTGTTGGAAGAGGTGCTCCCGCCACTTGTGCGCTGCGTGTACGGCCAACGGGACCTGCGTCGGTGCCGGTCGAGTGGACAGGATGTATTACGTGCGCGTTCATCTTGTAGAACGGGTTGCCCCTCGATCAGGTACGAAGATTGCCTTTGTCCATTGTAGTCGTGTCTGAGAATTATAGACGGGTGTGATACGGAGTCTTCTCTAACCAATATCCAAGCGCTTTCATATATCAGGCATGCTTGGCTCTCTCACCGACTTGGACCATGCTTTGCGAGTCACTGGATAGTAACATCATATATGTATGCAGAGCAGCTTCTGGCACACAAGAAGCAATCCGATGTGCTACTTCTCCAATATCATAGAAGCCCATGATTGAGCACCAGTCAACATCTGATGTCAACATCTGTCGGAGCCGTATGATCGACCTGCACGGGCATACCCATGAGGACTCCCCGTTGGAGCAGAAGCAGACGTCTTCCCCTCTCCAAGATGACCCCTGACATCCATGGATGCTAGACTGCCTTTGAACCATTGTGACATACTTTGCCTGCCGCAGCACCACACCAGACCGAGCTTTGGCGTCGCAGGTCCCCTCTTCGAGGTGCGCCGCTCAAAGCAGCGATTCCAGCTACTGCGCAGCGACTGCGCAGCGACTGCGCAGCGATTCCGGCAACTGACAGCAACCCAGAGCACGACGGACTGAAAGAAGACGATTTATACCAGATGCTAACACTTCATGATTACAGGAAGGGTATCGTGAGTAGGACTACTTACACACCACGCCACAACGCATTCCCATCTCAGACGACGCACACTTGGGAAACTCCAGCCTCAGCCAACATGCTCGACTCCTCCGTAGCCAAAACAAAAACACCTACACAGTCTCGATGTACCTCCTCATCTCCCTACAACACCATTAGCTCCAACAGATCACATCACAGACGGAATAAGGGGGTAAACTCACCAATCCGTAACGGCCTCATCCCACAGCCTAACCTCATTATCCCTCGTCCCACCATAGTGGTCCACAAACTCGTCCCCAAACACATGCCTCGCCACGCTGCCCAACCGCGTGAACCGATCATTCGCCTCCCGCAGCGTCTTGGCCAGCCGCACGCCCATGTCCGTCTGCCCGCCCACCTCCTCGCCCTTCCCCAGCGGCGGGCAGGGGATCTCCATCTTCCGCTCGACGCCGCGCCACCCCAGCCCCAGGATCGCGGCGAGCACGTAGTACGGGTTCGCGTCTGCCCCCGCGACGCGCACCTCGAAGCGCGTCGCGCCGGGCTTGGAGGTGGGAGGCGCGATGATGCGGATGCTGGCGGCGCGGTGCTCGAGCCCCCACGACACGGTGACGGGGGCCCAGAAGTTCTCGACCAGGCGCTTGTAGCTGTTGATGGTCGGCGCGACCATGGGCATCACGTCGGGCAGGCCGTCGAGCAGGCCCGCGAGGAAGTGCCGCCCCAGGTCGGAGAGCCCCGCGATGTCCGGGTACCGGGCCTTGGGGTCGGGCGTGTCGCGGGCGAAGAGGTTCTTGCCGGTCGTCCGGTCGACGAGGGAGATGTGCATGTGGCCCGAGTTGCCCGGGAGCCCTTGCTTGGGCTTGGCCATGAAGCAGGGGGTTATGCCGTACTTGGTCGCTACGGACTTGACGACGTACCTGCGAGCAGCAACAGTTAGTAGGGGGGTTAATAGCAGTGAGAGCAGAGAAGAGGAGGTAAGGTCGGTAAAGTAGGTGTGCAGCGTACTTGAACAAGCTGGCTCGGTCGGCCATTTGCTTAATCTCGCCGAACTCGAGCGCGGCTTCGAAGACGCCCGGCCCGCTCTCGGTATGCCACCCCTCGATGTTGCACTTGAAGTCGGCGCAGGTGTCGAAGATGTCGTAGAAGTAGTCTTTGTTGTGGACGGTCCGCGTCAGGCTGTAGCCGAACATGCCCTCGGTTAGGGACGGCAGCGAGTTAGGAGGGTTGTCGCGGAGGTAGGCCGCGGCCGAAGGAGCGAGGCTCGTCATGCTGTCCGTCGGCGTCTTGAACTGGTAGAACTCGTACTCGGCTGCATTGATCAGCGAAACCATGTTACGGGCTGGAAGGACTGAGGGTGGTGCAGGAGTGTATGCATACCGCCAGCCATTGCGCCATAACCGGCCTTGTGGACCTTGTCCAGCTGCGTCTGTAGCAGTCCTCTGGGGCAGGCAGACACGGGCTTTCTGGTGTCGGGGTCGAGGAAGCTGACGAGGAAGAAGGGCACGTTGTTCTCCCACGGTATGCGCCGGAAGCTGCTCAGGTCTGGCACGGCGATGATGTCGCGGTAGCCGTTCTCCTTGTTGCTGACCTTGAGCTCCTGGGCGTAGGTCTGGTCGTGCATGTCCCAGCCGAAGATGACGGAGCAGAAGCCGAAGCCGTCGTTGGCGATGGAGAGGAACTTCTGCTTGGACATGAGCTTGCCGCGGAGGATGCCGTCGACATCGATACCCGCAACCTTGACGGCGGTGTCGTCGGCGAGGAGCTCGGGGAGCCGCTTGAGGGTGATCTCCTCTTCCTGCTGCTTCGACTCGGACTCTTGGGGCGACATGTTGGCGGAGAGGGGGCGAGCGAGGAGACGGATGAGCGAGGTAGAGAGGAAAAGGGGATTTTGGTTGAAACGAGGTGAAGTGTTCAGAAGTCTCTAGGGGAATATATCTACTCGATCTCGATAAGGAAGCTTGTCACGCTGCCACGGTCAGCCTGGAACACCGATGACGTATCCACACTCGCTGACCGGCCACAATCCGTTCTGCATTGGATGTTCAGTCCTCACCTGTTTTTGTGCGATGTCTTACGAGCTTCCTGTTCGGTTGTCCGAGATTGAAAATTCATGTAATCGGAGAATGAGCTATCCAGATCTTGATACCTATTCCCGCATCAAGGTAGCCAGTACAGATCCCCTTCCACCTCTCTACCTTTGTACACAGTATCCAAGCCAAGGGGGCGCGAACAAAGTTGGAGCTGTACCTTATCGGTGCTGGATATACGACGGATTTCATGCATGTGGAGGGGGCGATAAGCTCCAATCGAATGCGGAGCCAATCACGGACCAGTGTCTCCGTCATTGGCGTCAGGGGGGGGGGGGGGGGGGGGGGGTGCACCCCCCCCCGGGGAGCCCCCACCCTGCGGTGGGTGGTCCACGCGCCGGGGGGCGGTTTTCAGCAGGGCCCCCCCCCCCCCGCCTCGACACCCCGCAGGTGAGCCCCCTCACTTCGGTGGATTGTCCTCTCGCCTTCAGTCGGTTTTCAGCAGATGTGCATACATGCATAGCACGAGTGGAAGCCTTGCTTTATGATATATCACAGTGGTGAGGCAATGCATGACTGCATCCACGGGTCTGGCTGGGCCGATGAGCGATTTTATCAGAGTGAGGCTGAATTTTTAGAATATTTAAAGTCATCTCCGTCTCTCTTCTCTCGACCTTGGAACTGTACGCAGTAGACACGGAAGGTCCAACCGATTGACTTCAATTCAGTGACCAACTTCGTACCTGCCTAAACTAACACATCGCCAATATCGAATTCGAATCGCAGTGGTCTTGCCGAATTACCACAGTATCACTCCAAACATGCAAAGCAGTTGTCCGTGGTCAAGTGACTCGGGATCGAGCCTGCGAAGGGCCGAGTCCGTCCCTCCGTGTCTGCGGTGCACAGCAGTGGCCAGTCCAGTCCAGCTTTTTTTCCTCTGACATAACAAAATCTCGGGGTTGGACGGCTCGTCTGCTTCGTTCCACAAAAGATAACCACCCGGATGCTTATCGAGAGTAGAGAGGTCCACGGACGTATCAGCTGAGCGCCCGGCGGTGAGGGTGAGATGACGGAGCGCGACTGTCGCCGCCGTTGTCGGCGCTACCTGGCAGATTCCATTGTTTGACGGGGACCTACTACCGAGTCGAAATCTACATAGTAGACTGGGCACACGCCCCTTCCTCGCCAGCAACTCCACTGACTCATGCTTCTCCTGTTATTAAGAACTTAAGAGGTGAATCTGCGCTGCCAAACATCTTCCAGAAGTCTGGAATTTCTCAAGTCTCTCTCCTGTCTTCTTTTCAGCCAACTCGCCCATAGATTCGTCCGTCCCTATCTTATCTCTGGGTCCTGACTCGCCGCCGACTTGACCGCCGATAACCCAAACCCCCGGAACACAACCTTTGGAACAGAAACCATGGGCGACGCTGCGAGACTACCAGAGGCGCGTGGCAGGTTGGCGGGCAAGAATGCCATCATCACGGGCGGTGCTGGGTAAGTTGAGACCTTATCGTCTAGAGGTAGGCTCTGGACCGGCGCTGAATCCCCCCTCGCAGTGGCATCGGCCTGGAGACGGCCATCCTCTTCGCCAAGGAGGGCGCGAGCGTCATGTTGGCCGACATATCTGCCCCCGCGCTGGAGAAGGCGCAAGCAAAGGTGCTCGAGCTCGTTCCCGGCGCCAAGCGCGTCGAGACCAAGGTACGTTTCCAGCAGCCATAAACTCTCCTCACCGTGTGTGTGTGTGTGTGTGTGTGTGTGTGTGTGTGTGTTTTTTTCCAGCCAAAATCTGACTCTCTCTGTTACCGACAGATCGCCGACGTCTCCAAGGAGGCCGATGTCCAGGCCCTCGTAGAAAGCCTCGACTCGTGGGGCGGCGTCGACGTCATGTTCAACAACGCCGGCATCATGCACGCCAAGGACGACGACGCCATCGGCACGCCGGAGCAGATCTGGGACCTCACGCACAACATCAACGTCAAGGGCGTCTGGTTCGGCAGCAAGCACGCCGTGCTGTCGCTGCGCCGCCACGGCAAGACGAAAGGCAGCGTCATCAACACGGCGTCCATGGTGGCCCTGGTGGGAGCCGCCACGCCCCAGCTCGCCTACACGGCCAGCAAGGGCGCCGTGCTGGCGCTCACGCGCGAGCTGGCCATCGTGCACGCCCGCGAGGGCTTCCGCTTCAACAGCCTGTGCCCGGCGCCGCTCAACACGCCGCTGCTGCAGGACTGGCTCGGCGACGACGCCGCCAAGAGGCACCGCCGCGAGGTGCACTTCCCGACGGGCCGGTTCGGCGAGGCCGTCGAGCAGGCCCACGCCGTGGTGTTCCTGGCCAGCGACGAGAGCAGCTTCGTGACCGGCCACGACATGGTGGTCGACGGCGGCCTGACCAAGGCGTACGTCACGCCCGAGGGACCGCCTCTGCCGGCGCCGGTGAACAATGCCTCGCGGTCGTCTCTCGAGTGAGGTTGTTCATATTATTGTTAGTGGCGATTTGCTAGGGTTTTCGCCGGAGGATGGAATCTTGGCAGGCGGTCTCATGGCGGGCATGGCGATAATTTGATTTGGAAGATGGTAGGGCGTCCGACGTCTTGCCCCCTTTGGTGGCTTATTTGCTTGATGCTGTCGTGCATATTAGAATTACCTCTCTTATCCTGGTGTCGGGTTTGACAGGCGTAATGAGAATTACGACGGACTTGAAGGGCGACCGTTACACATCGTACATATTCAAACTTGAAATCTTCATTGATACCCAAAACGCCACAAGTATGCATGCTACAACATCTATATACAATCATCATCCCACGCTCAGTCCTTTATTCCCCCAAAGCCACCTACTCAAACTGCCCCTCGGTGTTCCCGGCCCCCATGCTCTTGCTCCCGCTGCTCCCGCTCTGGATGGCACCGAGGATACCATCGATGTACGCGGCGCCGCTCCATTTCTGGTGCGTCAGCACGTCGCAGCCGAGCTCCTTCTCGCGCCGCTGCACGAGGTCGACGTACGCCTTCATGCCGTCCGTCTTGAACCCCTTGGCCAGCTCGTTGGTGATGGTGGCCGTGCTGTGCAGGCCCGCCAGGCTGATGAGCTGCAGCACGAACCCTTCCTTCGCGATGTCCCAGATGAAGCTCTTCAGGGTCTCGGGCGTGAACCCGTGCGACATCCAGTTGAACGAGGGGGACAGGTTGTACACCAGCCCCTTGCCCGGGTACGTGGCGCGGACGGTCCGCCCCAGCTTCGCGGCCACCTCGACGTTGGGGTCGCCCGTCTCGACCCACAGCAGGTCCGCGTAGGGGCCGAACTCCAGGGCGCGCTTGGTCGCGGCCTCCATGCCGGAGCGGAAGTGGTAGAACCCTTCGCGCGTGCGCGGCACGTCCCAGCTCCAGTAGACCGGGTTGCCGGGCGTGAGGGCGTCGACGAGGTGGCGGCGCCCCGTGATGGCGGTGTCCCGGCCAGCACCGGTGACCTTGGAAGTGTACTCGGCCTCGATGGTGGCGTCGGACACGCCGTGGGCGCGCAGGTGGGCGACGGCGGCCTCGTCAAAGGTCACGAGCTTGGAGGACTTGACCCAGCTCGCCTCGAAGGCGTCGATCTCGGCGCCGCTGGCGCCCTTGGCCTCCATGGCCTGCAGGGTCTCGGCGAGCGGCTCGAGGGCCGGGTCGGTGATGCCGAGGATGAACTCGTGGTCGCGCACGTCGATGGCCGACGACAGCAGCTTGCCGCTCTCGGAGTCGGTGCGGGCGATGACCAGGTTCTCGGTGCCCATGACGTCCCACTGGAAGCGGGCGGCGACGAGGCGGTTGATGTGCTCGCCCGTGGGCACCAGCACCTTGCCGGCCAGGTGGCCGCACTTCTTGCCGCCGTGCAGCTGGTCCTCGAAGTGCACGGCCGCCGCGCCGTTCTCGGCGAACAGCTTGGCGAGCTTGAGCACGGCAGAGAGCCCTCCGTGGCCCGTGTCGCCGTCGGCGATGATGGGCCGGTTGTAGTCGACGTAGGGCTGGGCGGCGCGCTGCTCCGGGGTGAGCTTGCGGCGGGCGTCCCACTGCTTGCGGTCGTGCATGGACTGGGCCTTGGCCAGGCGCTGGACCTGGTTGGGCACCGTGTTGTAGGGGTAGTCGCCGAAGTCGGGCGAGACCTCGTTGGTGGACGTCAGCACGGACGAGCACGCCCAGCCGGAGATGTAGAGCACCTCCTGGTGCGGCGCCTGCTGGGTCATCTGCACGGGGTCGATGGCGCCCATGGTGTGGATGGGCTCGCCCTTGGCCTCGCGCTCGCGGATCAGGTTGAAGAGCTTGCGCGCCATGAGCGACGACGGGTACGACTGCTGCAGCGAGCCGCGCTTGGAGACCACGTCGGCGACGCTGTAGGGCCGCTTGATGCCCTCGAACCGCGGCGAGGCCCACCACGCCTCGACCTCCTTCAGCTGCTGCTCGTACAGGGCGTCTTCGGCCGCGCCGGGCTTCTGGGCTTCTGGGAGGAGCTGGAAGGCGTCGGAGGCGAAGGCGTGGGACACGGGTGGTGTCACTTGCGGTAGGGCTGACGACATCCTAGCCACCGAGGTCGACAGAAGCCGGCTCGTCGGCGTGCTTGTGCGTGTATAGCTGCTCAGATATGTCGAGGATCTCACCGGCGTGGACCGGCAGGACAGACGAGCGGTTGGTAGTCTGCGTAGCATCATGGTCGTCGTCATGACAAGAGTGAGAACCGTGTGTGTGCAAGTGGTTGTAAGTGGCTAGGTTCGGGGAAGACGGAAAGAGTCAAGACTGCGTCTGCTGCTAATCACTTGTGTGTGTGTGTGTGTGTGTGTGTGTGTGTTGCTCCGTAATCGCTCGCTGCCAGCAGCTTTCCATGCCTATCCGGAATTTGATGTCTTACGTCGATGGAAGCTGCGGGTTAACATTCGGCTTCCGTCCGGATGTACGGACGGCGTGGATGAGTGGAGGCGCAAACCAGCTGCCAGCGGGCAGTACGTACCTCTCACTGTCCTGACTGTCCGCGAAAGCATTACCGAAACAGCCAATCATCTGCCTTGATATGGAGTCTGGGGTTCACACTGTGCCTCGCTCTCATTGGCCAATGGCATTCGGATTGGCGGGACCGGGGTTGATTGCCGGGCCACCAGTGGTTGGAAGGAACGAGGAGGGCGGCTTCCCTCGGCTCGTTGTGGTGCAGCTTCCCCCCCGCCTTACCGCCCCTTCATGATGATATGGGGGATCTACTACCCCCAAAAAGGTCGAGAGCTACCCTTTTGCTTGTGCCTGCATTGAGACATTGACCTGATTTTATTTTTTATTTTTTATTTTTATTTCTCTTCCCCCAATTTCTGAATAGCCTCAGCCTGACCGACCTACTGGTAGAAGCTGTAGCATAATCCTCTGGACTTACACAAGACCAGCTACAGCTCACGCAGGATCAGCTGCTCGTGATCCCACTCGTCCTCACCGTGCTCCCTTCCTGATAACTACTATATACACACCACCAACCATGGCTATGAACCTGAGAAATGGCTCGCGAGCCCTGAGTGCTCTCCGGGTAAGTTGCTCTACACTCGCATCCCGCATCCATCCATTGTTGAGGTACAGGGCGGAACCATAGCATACCTACCTTACCTCGACGGCATACCTCGATGTTGTCCCATACTAACCGAAACATCCGTCACACAGCCAGCTGCTGCCAATGGCACACCCGCAGTCGTCTTCTGCTCGAGGCGCAACTACTCCGCCTCTTCCGAGCCAGACCTCAAGACCACGCTCAAGTCGGTCATCCCCGCCAAGCGCGAGCTCTTCAAGAAGGTCAAGGCCCACGGCTCCAAGGTCATCGGCGAGGTCAAGGTCGAGAACACCATCGGCGGCATGCGCGGCCTCAAGGCCATGGTCTGGGAGGGCTCCGTGCTCGACGCCAACGAGGGCATCCGCTTCCACGGCCGCACCATCAAGGACTGCCAGCGCGAGCTGCCCAAGGGCAAGACCGGCACCGAGATGCTGCCCGAGGCCATGTTCTGGCTGCTGCTCACCGGCCAGGTGCCCTCCGTCGGCCAGGTCCGCCAGTTCTCCCGCGAGCTCGCCGAGCAAGGCCAGCTCCCCGCCTTCGTCGACAAGCTGCTCGACGACTTCCCCAAGGACCTGCACCCCATGACCCAGTTCGCCATCGCCGTCTCGGCCCTCAACTACACCTCCAAGTTCGCCAAGGCCTACGAGGCCGGCATCGCCAAGGCCGACTACTGGGAGCCCACCTTCGACGACTGCATCTCGCTCCTCGCCAAGCTGCCCACCATCGCCGCCAAGATCTACCAGAACTCGTACCGCGGCGGCGGCGCCCTGCCCGCCGAGATCGACCTCGACCAGGACTGGTCCTACAACTTCGCCGCCATGCTCGGCAAGGGCGGCAAGGAGCACGAGAACTTCCAGGACCTGCTGCGCCTGTACCTCGCCCTCCACGGCGACCACGAGGGCGGCAACGTCTCGGCCCACGCCACCCACCTGGTCGGCTCCGCCCTCTCGGACCCCTTCCTCAGCTACAGCGCCGGCCTGCAGGGGCTCGCCGGCCCGCTGCACGGCCTGGCGGCCCAGGAGGTCCTCCGCTGGATCCTGCAGATGAAGGACGCCATCCCCTCCTCCTACACCGACAAGGACGTGACCGACTACCTCTGGTCGACGCTCAACGGCGGCCGCGTCGTCCCCGGCTACGGCCACGCCGTGCTCCGCAAGCCGGACCCCCGCTTCGAGGCCCTGATGGACTACGCCGCCGCGCGCCCGGAGATCGCCGCCGACCCGGTCTTCCAGCTCGTGCAGAAGAACAGCCGCATCGCGCCCGAGGTGCTCAAGAAGCACGGCAAGACAAAGAACCCCTACCCCAACGTCGACTCGAGCTCCGGCGTCTTGTTCCACCACTACGGCTTCCACGAGACGCTGTACTACACCGCTACCTTCGGCGTGTCGCGCGGCCTGGGCCCGCTGGCCCAGCTCATCTGGGACAGGGCGCTGGGCCTGCCCATCGAGCGGCCCAAGAGCATCAACCTCGAGGGTTTGTTGAAGGAGGCTGAGAAGGCCTAAGCCTTTTTTTCCCTTTTTTTTTTGTTTTGTGTGTGTGTGTGTGATATTTCGAGGAGGGGGGAAAAGTTCGGATTAGGATGTAAGAGTCGGTTCTTGTGCATGCTGGATCTGTGTGTCAACTGTCAGCCGTCTTAGTCTGTTGAGTACCCTCACTTCGAATAGAGAATTGTGTATGTATGCTGTATGTCCCGTCTCCTGGTATTTTCATCCCATTCGTGAGCCATCGTCCGCAGCGTTGCTAGAGATATCCTTGCCTCTGTGCAAGGAAGGTCGGACGTCTGCTGAGACGAGCAGCGCTCATCAAGCCTAAGGTATGTTGGAGTTGCCTTGACGAACGGATTCCCCTTTCCGATAACTCCGCGCACTAGCGAGGTCGGTGGCAGCGTCGCATCGCTGCAACGAGAGCTGTTCATCCGAAGTTTCGATCTCGGAAGCTGGCCGGATCGTCGAGATCCCTTCCTGATTTTAGTCGCTCAGGGGCTTGCTTGCGTTCCTTCCGTCCCTGTTGATCCGTAGATCATGGCCGGAGAGCATGGATACATCCAGGTCCAACTCAAGTCTACCTAGTGGCCAGGGCAAACACTGGGACCAGGGAAAGAAGAAGGGAACTGTGTTCTCCTTTTGCCAAAACATGCCAGCCGTGGATCGTCTTGGAGAGCAGATGCTACCCCGGTGTCACGCCAAGAAGTAAACATAATGCCGTCATCCGCAACGGGGTCGGACTACTTTCTTACGGAGTCTGAGATTACGCTACAATCTCTTCCCGTCCAGGACGGTATATTGCGGCCCCTTGTTTATGGCGTTTCTATTCTTGGGCACAAGGTTTGGTTTCCTACCACGTCTAGACCCGTATGGTAACCTGGTCACCGTAGCGAGCAATCTGTCTTCGCGGTCTGCGGCGACGAGTGCGCTGGGCCCGGTGAATGAGGTGATGGGGGGGTGATATATCATGACGGGTGGAGCTGGACATCCGATGGAGGGTGAGGTAGGGTAAGGCTGCGCAGCGTGCATCTGTCAGAGGGGGGTGCTGGAACGCGAATGCAGGACCAGGGGGAGCTCTTGACGAATGGCAGTCACCGACGGCCAGGGGTGGTCGGCTGCAGGACCGTTGCATCCTGGAGCCGGTCCCGGGTTCCTGGCTGGGCTGGGCTGCGGGGAGGGCAAAACGCATAGTGTGCCTATTTCTGTCTGATGGGACCGGACCGCATATCAACCGTAATGGGCTGAGTGACACAAGAAACTCGTGACTACAGAGCGGTCGTGTCGCATGGTTGCCCTGATCCACTCTTGTCCTATACAGCGGGGGCAACTCGTCCGGTAGGCCTTTGTGCACGACTGTCTGTGTCTGTGTGTGATGGTTCGTAAGCTGTCCACATGTGAATAAGGAGTAAGTAGGGGGTGACCTGTGGTAGCTTGCGGGAACGCAACGTAGGATCAAGCGTGTTTGCGAACAGCCGAGCTGCCACTCAGTCTAATATCAGAATCTAGGCCTAGACCACAGATCTGCTGCATCGACCGGAGCACCGTGTCCAACAGTTCATCGGCGTAGGAAGAAATCCGGCTTAAGCCCGGAGAGTAACGTCGATCAACGCAGACGGCGACATGATAGGCGGCGGCGAGCCACTCCGCAATATGCAAGGCGTAAGAGCCTCGCTCGGCTGGCCAATGGTGTGTTGTGACACACGAACCGCACGCATTCTGATACTAGCGTGCTTCGAGCGCAAGGTCAAGCCGTGGGTGTGCAAGCTTCGATTTGCCTCCGGCTGGCTCCGTGATGGTACGTGGTTGATCGTGACACGGCACGGTTCAATGGCACGGGTTCAAAGGGAGGTTACCGGCTTGGGAGACGAGGGAGAAGTTGGCATTGACCAAGTGGAGAAATGTCCATTCCGGCATACCAGTTTGAACTTAGCAGAAGAAGCCCAACCTCTTCCGGGACATCGTAGCCGCACGAGAAAACAGCAGAGGCCGGCTCGGTTGAAGGCCGTCAAGTTGTTCAATGCCATCAGGTGACCAAATAACACCGGTCTTGGCTGATATAGACACCGGATCGCCAATGCGGTTGCCACGCCACAGCCAGGTTCCAGGTAGTCCTCCGGGTAGCAGTCGATGGCACGGCAATTAAGCTTAATATAACGGACCCTGACACGACGGCCAAAAATAGCCCACGCTGCCTCCCGTCCCACCGGTGGGTTTCCGGGCCATTCTAGGAACAAACCAGACCGTCAGTCTGGGCAGGAGACCTGGGTTCTGTGTCTGGTGGTGGCGAAGAGTCGAGGTGTGTCGATGTTTGTACAGGACTGGATGCTGCTGCAATGGGTTCAGAAGTCGGATCTCCGACCTCAGCGTGTCGCCGACTCGCCGCCGTCGCCACCTGATAGACATCTTGGCCATCATCAGCCAAGTAACTTCATTAATCCAGAGAACGAAGATCTTGTTGCCGGTGGGTGCTGGAAAGCTGCCGGTCTCCCTGATCACGCTACCAATGTGTTCCGGTCCTGTCATCCCTCGCGGTCAACGGCCAAGGACTCGGCCGGCCGCGCCCAGCCAGCCAGTCAAGATGTGGACGACTGGAACGATGTTGTCTCCAAATGGACGGGTTCTATTAAAAGAATTATGGTTACTATGCTGTATCGTGCTCCGCAGCATCATAGTAGATGCTCCATATCACATACGAGAAAGGGACGGTGAACTCACCACAGGCTGCCCTCGCGTCTGTACTGTTCGAGCCACCAGGGGAAGATTCTTGGTAGATGCTGTGGTCAATTGCGGGTCGCGGAGCGCACTGTGACCTGTTCCTGTCGAGAGGCGAGTCCATAAGAACTGGGAGTCCCGCCTTAATATGGGATTCATTTATCCTCACTTCACCCGCAAATTTGCAGAAACGCCGTGCTGCGACCTTGGAGGCTGAGAACGACATGCCTTTCGAATCTTTCGACCTAGTTGACAGCATTGCTCGCAATCAACCGAAGGTCATTCCGAGGCTGAGGACCGAGAGCCATTGGCGCGAGGTGCAATCTACATTGCAAATTAACGACGTCGAACATGGTCAACGCCAAGACACTCTCTCACCACCGCGGCCATCCGAGTTGAGCACTGGAGCAGACTAGACCTTGTTCCTTGTTCGAGGTTTTTTTGCCTCCGCATCCGGAAATCGTCGATTTGGGATCCCTGGTCGGCGGATATGTTGCCATCGCGGAGAGAACACACGGTTTGGAGGAGACGGGAACAGGAGTCGAAATGGATATAAATACGGACTGCGTCGCGATGAGACCAACCTCTTTCTCTCCTGCACCTCAGCAGCCTCCAAGTCTTCCAGAGTCAGCAGCCTCCAGATCTCCAGATCCGATCTCAACTTCAAAGCGAGTCCCTCAGCTCCGATCCAAACAGTTCAATATGCGCTCTTTCGCCTTCCTCCTTCCCGCGCTCGCGGCCGCCTCTCCCCTCGCCCAGACCGGCCCCGATGGCTGGGCTGACGGCCCCGACCCGAACCAGATCCAGATCACGAGCGCCACTTTCTCCGGTAACGGCTGCCCGCAAGGCACCGTCTCGACCAGCATCTCCCCTGACAAGACGGTAAGCAGCCATATCTGCCCAGTCGAACATCCCAGCTAACTCTTTCTCCGCCAGGTCATCACATTCGGCTTCGACGGCTTCCAAACTTACATCGGACCCGGCTACAACCCGACCGAAAAGACCAAGAACTGCCAGCTCCACCTGAACCTCAAGTACCCCGGCGGCTTCCAGTTCTCCGTCGTCGACAGCACGTACCACGGCTACGCCCAGCTCGACCCGGGCGTGACCGGAACCTTCTACTCGACCTACTACTTCAGCCAGTCGGCCGGCGACACCACCACGACCCAGACCTCCATCAGCGGAGGCGGCATCTGGGCCCAGGGCCAGGTCTACACCAAGGCCGACACCATCCCGACCGCCAGCTACATCTACTCCCCCTGCGGCGCCAACGGCATCCTCAACATCAACAACCGCATCGCCCTCACCAGCACCAACAGCAGCGCCGTCGGCGAGCTCACCGATGACGATGCCACCGTCGCCTTCACCCAGCAGATCCACCTCTCCTGGAAGACCTGCAAGAAATAGATGGCCGCACAGGTGCCAACGGAGGAGGCTGAGAGTGGGGGGCGGAGATGAGCATAGCATGCATCCACACACACCAAAAACAACCACCTTTCTTTCTCTCGTTTAAACCATCCCACTGCATTGGACCGGGGGTTCAGGATGTCCTTTCTTCTTCCGGAACGTGACGGATCGGGGTTTGCTCGGGCGGGAGAACTGTTGACATAAAAGGGGAGAGTAGGTTTTGGCGGCTGCTCTTGGCGGCGGGCTTCATTCATGCGACGAGGGCGGGACGGTTGAACACCCTCCTTGTGTGAGGAAACTTCCTCCGAGAGCGGACGACAATGTCCCCTTTTTCTGATTATTCCACTTTCTTATTTGTTTCCGAGTCATCATTAGCATAAGTCAATCAAGTCTTCCACTGATCCAACGTTCCGCGTCCAAGATTGCTATTGCTACCTGAGTGAATGTGCAGCACCGACAGGTTCTGTTCGCTCTAGCCGTGAGACTGGTGACGGCTCCGGGACTGACCATGCACTGCCGCCGGCTGCGGCCTGCCTGCCGTCTCTGGCGACAGCGGCACCGTCATGCACGCTGCACAGATGGGGGCCAAACGCCACTGACACTGCCAGCAGTGGACATTCTGCAGTGCAAGGGAGCCTCCTCGGCAGGAGTCGACCCTCGAGGCGATTCCGGGCCACTGGACTCGCATCTGCGATTACTGGCTAGGCGTCGTTGAGATCTAGAGACACATGGCATTCTGCCGACCCGGCAAAACGAGAAGCC